>JBBPKW010000202.1:0-24473 GCA_038089475.1 Boletus aff. vermiculosoides | reverse complement strand
TCCGTCTGTGGATGGAAAGAAGTGGAAAGCTTGGTATCAATACCAAGGGAGTCGTTAAGGTGTTTCATAACTTGCGAGGCGAACTGTGGCCCGCGATCTGAGGTAATAGAACGTGGAAGTCCGTGATACTTCCAAACGTTGTTCATAAAGAGTTTGGCTGTGTCCAGAGCCGAGCATGTGTCTTTTGTGGGAATCAATTCCACTTCTTTAGATAAACGGTCTACTACCGTTAGAATAGCGTTATATCTGTGGGAGTTTGGGAGTTCGGTGATGAAGTTGGCTGTAATGTGTTCCCACGGGGTATTCGGAATAGGAAGGGGTTGTAATAGGCCTGCTGGGGCCTGATTCGATCCTTTGAATCGTGCGCATGTCTCGCAGCGCGATACATAATCTTTCGTAAATGTAGCCATTCCTGGCCAATAATAATGTCTCTGGAGAAGTTCTAGGGTCTTCTCATAACCTGGGTGACTGGCTAGCGGTGTGTCGTGGTGTTTCTCAAGGATGTCCATCCTGAGAATGTTCGAATCTGGCACATAGATGCACCCTAGGTTATCGTAGAGACATCTGTCTCTTTCTTCGGCAATACCCTTCTTGGCAAGCCTCTGTACGTCTGCTTCGCTGAGCAGGCACATGGCGTTAAATATCTTTTGTCGTAGAATAGACCCATCATCCGTAATCAAGATGCTAGATCTGATCTTGTCCAGGGAAATAACTGTTATTCCTTTATTATCATCCTCAATACCCTCCATGTGTTCTTCACGTCTCGATAGCGCATCTGCTTTGCCCATCGTAGACCCTGGCTTATAGTGCCAAGTCATGTTGAATCTGGAAAGGTACATTGCCCAGCACGCTTGGCGGCAATTGAAATCTTGTCGTGTCATAAACCACTGGAGGTTGGTGTGATCGTTCCATATTTCAAATGGTAGCCAAGCTCCTTCTAAGTGGTGGCGCCATTGTTCTAGCGCTTGAATGACTGATAGCATCTCCTTATCGGCAATGGGATAATTATGTTCTGTTGGTGTCATGGCGTGTGAAGAATAGGCAACTGGATGCCATACGCCATCTTTCATAATTGAGAGCACTGCTCCCATAGCGAAATCTGATGCATCACACTCTAGGCAATACGGGTATGTCTCGTCTGGGTAAGCGAGAACCGGTGCGGTAATAAATGCTCCTTTGAGCGTGTCGAAAGCTTTCTGTTGGGCTTCTAGCCATTGGAAAGGTTTGTCTTTCTTCATGAGATCATGTAGTGGTCTAGCCACCGATGCGTAGTCTTTAATGAATCTCCGATAGAAGTTGGTGAGACCTAAGAAGCTTCGAACTCCTTTAACCGTCTTTGGTTCAGGCCATTCCCGAATAGCGGACACTTTCGAAGCGTCCATAGTGATACCGTCTTTGCCCACGATCATTCCGAGGAAGTCTACCTCCGTGACCAAGAAGGTGCATTTCTCAGGCTTGACGAATAAATCATTTTCTCGTAATCTTCGTAAGACTTCCAGCATGATCTCATCGTGTTCTTTCTGGTTGTCAGTTTTTGTAAAGATAAGTATGTCATCAATGTAAACGATGACTATGCCGTCCATATCTGCAAATATGTCGTTGACCATCGCTTGGAAGGTCGCAGGGGAGTTGCATAACCCGAAATACATAACGAGGGGTTCGAACGACCCTTTGAAGCACATGAATGCGGCTTTCCATTCATCACCTTCTTTGATCCGAACGTTATTATATCCCCATCGTAAGTCCATCTTGGTAAATAATTTAGCTCCTTTGAGCTTATCGACAAGTTGGGAAATGAGCGGGAGAGGATAGTTATTCTTGATCGTGTGTTCATTAAGATAGTGGTAATCCTGTACCATTCTCTTCTTGCCGTCTTTCTTCGGAATGAAAAACACGGGGGATGTCTGCAGTGATTTGGAAGGTCTGATATATCCCTTAGCGAGCTGGTCTTCAATGAATGCTGTGACCTCTTCTTGCTCCTGTGGTGATAGTGGTATGATACGGCCCTTCTTTGGCACGTAACCTTCTTTCATCTCTATTGCGTGATCCCATGGTTTCCTCTTTGGCATCCGCTCTGAATCCTTTTTTGAAAATACGTCTAAATATTCATGATAGGTGCTCGGCACCATTTCTTCTGAGGTTTTTGGCTTTTCTTCTGTTTTTGTGGCTTCGGCAATCTGTGCCTCTAGCCGTTGAATAGTTTCGTAAACTTCATATTGAATGTCTATTTCTTCTTTTTCTATTTTTTGTATCCAGTCAGGTTTTCCCTGTAGTGCTCTGCATGTGGCCAGGCAACGTGTCATCTTGACCGTTCCTCGTGTCCAATCTATCTCCGGATTGTGGCGCTTTAGCCAGCTATATCCGAGAATAAACGTGTTCTTGCCGAGATCTGTAACCTCCGCCGAGACTTGCTCGCGGTGTCCGTTGAACTCTAAAACAAGGTTTGCACTGTGGGTAATCGAACCTGCTGAGTTTTTTGTGCCGTCCATGTTGTAAACGGGGATGGGGCGTTTTAGTGGTATTAGGGGGATGTTGTTAGATTCTGCCCATGTCTTGTCGATAAAAATCACGTTGGCTCCTGAATCTAGCAGGGTGTCCATGGAAATGAAGTCTTTGCGCTTTGATGGATGAGGCGCTACTCGTATCTTCATCGCGATCTCATGATCTAGCTTGACACTTCTCATGAAGATGTCGTCTGGGAATTCTGAGCTGTTAGTAGAAAAGGGGGTAAAAGTAGGTAAAGTGGGATTTGTCACAGGTTTACTCCTGTCACCGTCTGGCGGGTGCCCACGAGAAGAATCAGAAGGAGGTACAAATGTATCGTAATAGTCCGTGATCTCATCTACGGCTAAAGAAGAAAAAGAATTTTTAAAGTTCTGCTCCTTGGCTGTGCGCTCAGATGCACGCTTTGGAGAACTTAGTTTTTTGCCTTCGAGGCAAAGGTTTCGTAATCCTTGAACCATGCTCTCGCTTCGTCGAGAGTCATGTTCGCAATGTTTTTGGACCAGTCTCGGCCCTTTCCTTTGGCTTTCGCCTCTTGTGTTTGTGGGGAATCTGCTTCCCACGTTGTTGCCGCCGGGGCTGTTTCTGTTGAGCGGACCTGTTGTCCACTCGAGTTTCCTTTCGTGCAGTTCTTGGAGTGTCCACCTCCGAAGAACTTGCACGTCGTGCATTGTATCTTGGGTGCACGGCAGTCACTTGCAAAGTGACCCGGCTTCCCGCAGTTGTGACACTTCCTGTCACTTTTTCCTTGTGGGGCCTTGCCCTTTCCTTTGCCGTTGCTGGCTCCTTTACCACTTTGGGTGGCATCTACATCCATCGCATTGGGATCTCTTGGCATTCTAGACGCCATTCCACGTGTGACGAATTTCAACATTTCCTTTCTAGCCCCAAGCTTTTTCAGGGCATCGACGAATTTGGACAGGCTGTCGTAACGTCCTTCCTGCATCAACAGGGTTTGGATGATCTCTCTGTCCACGTTTTGTTCGAGCAGTTCGATGAGCCTGTCGTCATCATAGTCTGCTGAAGCCTGATACGTCTCAAATTTCATTAGGAACGTATCCATGGTCATTGAGCCTTGCTTAAGGGCCGTAAGCATTTTTCTGTTCCAGTCCTTTTCTGTAGAGGACCGGAAGTGGTTTTCCACGAGAACCTTGAATTGTTCCCATGAGTAGTAGTTCGAGCCAACTTTTACCATCTTGTTAAGTTGGGCTCTGGCGAAGGCGCCTGCCTCGCCTCCTGTCATTCTTGAAAGAACGGCACGAATTGCCATCTGTCCATAGAGTGCATCCTTGTTGATGTCTCGCCAGACTAGGATTTTCATCCACCATTCTTCGAATTTCTTGCCCCTGGAGCCGTCATAGTCTCCGGGGTCTTTGAATATTTTGGACAGTTTTGGGTCGCTCTGTCCGGGACCGTGTGCTGACCATGAGGTCAAAGGAATAGCTGTGATCTGGGCTTTCGCTTGATCCAGATCTTGTTGTAAGTTGTTGTTCAGGTCTGCCAGGACCTGAATTCGGTTTTCTTGGTTTTCCATGTAGAGTCGAAGCTCTGCTGCTAATTCTCCCCATGCTCCATTGGTGTTCGTTGCCGTAGTCAAGGCTGCGGCCAAAGAACGGGGAAGGGAAGTTGACATTATGAAATGCTATCCTAGTACTCTTCTACTGGTAGCGGCTTGGTTTCTTTAGTAGGGAGCAGGATCTGAGCTCTTTTGTAGAAAAGTGAGGATTTGCAGATGAAGGATCTCCTGCGATCTCTCTTCTGATCTGCCTCATATGCCTCCTTTTTTGTCTCTTTGCCGGTGGTAGTTCCAGCGATTCCTCTTTCTCTTTCTTTGGTACTCTCTCTAGTACTGGCACTAATTCTCCTGTATATAAACGGCGGAACGTTTCCTGAACTTCTGGTGTTGGGGTTCTGAGGGGTGGTGTGTCGTACAACTGGTGAAGGGGGACTAGCTGTAGTTCCGCTCCTTCGGGAGTACCGAAATAGTCGTTCGGATCGTAATCTCTCTGTTGCGGCGGTGGGGAGGGGGTTCTGAAATCTGACTCTTGCGTCAGGCGGTTGCTGTGACGATTCTCGTCGTATCCCAGGGTCAGAGCCCGGGTGATAACGTGAGAGTATGGGGCAGGGTAGAGAGGTTGTCCCGATACGCTCCTGACCTGACAGAACCACTCTGGTTCGGGTGTCCGGTTGAGCTGGTTGAGGAAGTCTTGTGTCGGTGACTCTCCACGCGCTAAGTCCCGTGACTCTGTGTCAACAGCTACTCTCTCCTGTTCTACTGGTTCCCACCTAGGGTCTGCCGGTAGCGGCCCGCTGGGTCCTACTCTAGCTATGTAGGGGTGGTCTAACGACTCTGACCGCCTACAATCCTGTGGGGTTGGGAAAGAACGGAGTGACCTGTGGAAGTCAATGGGCACTGTGCCCCTAGTAAGCTTGTCCGTACAAGGAGAAAGCTAAGGTCCACGAACTTGCTAGGACATGCGACGAAAGGTGAAAGGTGAAGTGGGGATAAGAGTCTAGTCTAGTGAAATAACCCAAGCAACTATTGCTTCAGGTAACACCTAAAACTACTGGAATGGAGGAATGGAAGTGGAAAATGAAGAGATGAGCCCTAAGGTCTCCTGAGTCCTGCTTGGATGTGAAATCCAAAGAGACTAGACTGGAGTCTTCCAGCTGTAGCCCATCCGGTTTATATATTCATATTATGTTTGTACATGTGGTGGTGTAATCTATAGATATAGGGCATAGGGAAGATGGAGATTAAAGACGTGAGGCATAAGCATGTAAAATGGAAGGAGCGGTAATTAATAGCATGAGATGCACACACTGTGTGGCGAAATGGAAGAGAAGCATGAATGGTAATTACCGTGAGAGTCATGTAACCATATCAGGATTAGATCTCAGATCTAATCGGGGAAAGGAAAGAAAGGAAGTAAAGTGTCTCTAGCGCAGAGTCCTGTGGCTCTTTGTGAAGAATAAATAAAACTGGTGTCTGAAGTAGCACATGTGACCTAATCACGTGATCCAATAAGATAAGATAATGAAAAAGAATATGCAAAGAAGATGAGCATAGTTACGACCGTAACATACCGTCCACGCCAAGTCTTCTGAAGAAAGTGCCGAAGAGGAAGAGGATGCTTGTGGAGATGGAGGTGGTGTCTTCTCCAGCCTTGTGATCTGCGGCATGAACGAGCTACAAATAAGGCCCACTAATTGTCACAGGCGAACCTGATCCAACATCTGGCTGGTCAAAAGGATGCCAGAACTGAAAAACAAGTGAGTAGAGTCCAGGAGAGCATCACGAAACTCATGGTGCAGAAATCTGCTGGTTAGGTATGTTCAGAGCCAGGTGTCCAGGTAGAGATACCACACTGTGGTCCTGACCAAGAGTATACAACATTGCCTGATGTCCTTTGAACTCACCCCCAACCACCCAGACTTCCTTGCCAACCAGTTTGGATACCTCGCACAATGAGAAGTCCGTAACCTTAACACACCACGTTATGGGAACAGTGGCCTGGAGAAAGTGTATGTTACATTCCATGGGAGATCGGAAATGGAGAATGGAGAGGTATTTACCATAATGCCATCCTGAAACACCACATCAAGGTGTGCTTCAAACCAGCAAAGTTTCCTCACCACTCCTCGACAGCCCCAGTGGGTCCCCCTTGTGACTCTGACCTCATCCCCGATACTTACATCATAACCCTTTTCTTTAGTAAATTTGAGCATATTGTGGGCTGCTGTAGACACAATCTTTGAGACCTGGACACACGCCAAGATCCCTCCTAGGTTTGCAAAGTCCTCATCATCAGGTTGCTCATCCTTCAGATTGTCCAGAACCAAAATCCACATGATGTTGTTGGCAATCCAATCAATGTAACCTTGAAGGCCACAGTGCATACCATCAATGACATGTGCCCAATCACCCAGTTGGAGGCCTGGCTGTTCAGGCTGGGGGTGGTAGGGAAGAGGGAATGCTGGATTATGTAATGACCACTGGTGATCGGGGCAGAAAGTCTCTAGGTAGTAATTAGAAACCTGGACCTAATGAAATTCCAGTCATTATCGAAGTGATGTAACAATAGTTGGTACTCACCTCACAGGACAAGTCAGATGAACTAAGAGTGACCTTGTGTTTGAAGACTGCAACAACCATTCCCGCATAACCATGGTTAGGACTGGCAAAAACTCATAGATGGTCTTCAAGGGAGAACACATGACATTGCTC
Organism: Boletus aff. vermiculosoides; assembly: GCA_038089475.1. Lineage (NCBI taxonomy): Eukaryota > Fungi > Basidiomycota > Agaricomycetes > Boletales > Boletaceae > Boletus > Boletus aff. vermiculosoides. The sequence goes on along the minus strand of JBBPKW010000202.1, from coordinate 17,743 downwards.
CAAGAGGGAGCAGTTGTACATTTGATTGTCCAGGAGGAGGGACACCAATTGTTGGTGGAAGTCCACAGCAGTTATTGTGGCCTTCTCACCATGCAGCTCAGGGGATAATGAACAGATGACATCCCCTTCGATCTAGAATTGGGAGGAAAAGAGAAGGATACTTTCTTCTACTAAAGAGGAATCGATTCTAGCCTGTGCATGGAGGGAAATCTCATCTGGGTGAGGAATGAGCACATGTTCGAGATCATCTGTCATCAGTGAGATATGAAGAAGTCTGGTGAAGTATGAAGTATTGTTACATTGGAATGCTGTGATGTCCCTTGAGTTCTTGATCTGGGTGAGATCTAAGCCAGCATCATAAGTAGTTTGCCAATCGAACAGAGCACGAATGTTTTGCGACTTCTCCTCAGGCAAGTCATATGGGCGCTCGTGTGGCACGACCAGAATATCGACCATGTCGCCATTGCAGTTAAGGACATATCCGAGATCGTTCTTGTACTTACCCCTCCTAACCCACACCCAACTTTGGCATGGCAGAGTAGGAGCTGTGGAGAATATTCAACTGGCCTCTGCAGGGGGGACGAGAGTGATGTCACACACTGCATCTTGATGAGAAGGGGCCACAGCATGCTGGATCTCCAAGGAACAGGATGCTTTGATGTATAGCCTTCGGGGGAGCCAAGGAATGATCAGAGCCCTGGACATGCAAGGCTTCAGGCCTTCAAGGATGTAACGAGCGGTGTGCTCTGTAACAGAACATGTCCATGAGGATAATACTCACATTAAAGATCCACTCATGGGAATAAAAGTCTATGAAATAACACCTTGTGTTGGCTTCCTCTGATGGTACATATGGGCGATGGTGACGGGCGTCAACATACCAGTTGGCGATATCCTCCAGGTTATCAGCCAAGACTTGCAGTCCTGACCATTGTATCTGTGCTGGACGTGGAAGATCCAGTCGAATTTCATTGTCAAACTCAGGCTCAGGCTCAGATTCAACCTCTGAGGCATCAAGGTCGAGATATTTGTACATGACAAGCTTGCAGCATTTGTGTGACTGCGTGGTTTCTTTGGAAGGTAGCTGACTGCCTGACGTGACCAGGGATGAGGATTCTGAGGTTATCATGATGGTGGGATTGGAAGTGTTGGATTTGTCATCGGAAAGTGAGATCCTGCGAACTTTGGCCTCCTTGATGATGATATCAACAGCAGAAATGAGATGCTCCTTGGTAGGGTCCAAGACAACCTTGACTTTCTTGAAGATTTCTCTCACTCACTGTAGTCGTAGGTGCCGAGGCCAGTTAACTCTTTCTCCAGATTGAGAAAAGTTATTGTGTTGGCAGCCCATTGCTTCACCAGGAGCCAAGCTGCGTAAACTTCAATGAGTGCTGGCATAGCGTGCATTACTGATGGGATGTGGGTTAGTGCAATAAGCAAAGGATGGAGGAGGGTGACTAGACTTACAGACGTGAGTGGACTTTAAATTGCAGGGGGGAAGACTAGCAGGGAAGATTAGCAGGGTGGCTCGCCATGTCATGAATGCATTTCTGAAGTTCTGGTAGGCTGGCATTTCTCAGAAACGGCGATGTTCATTGTTGAAAATACTTACAATGTTCTTTGATACATGGTGCTGCCTGTTAACGTTTATACAAAGATTAGCCTCCACTCGATCTGTGAGAGCGACACCACTCACTCAATGTGAGCTCGCTGACAAACATGTTTCTGGTGTTCTAGTGTGTAGCCTGGCAATTCTCAGCAATGGTGATGTTTCTCATTGATGATGCTCACTGTTCAATTCTAATCTACCTATCGGTACGAGGTACTACACAATTGGGAAGTTGACACTATTGCTAAGAGGTGCTACTGTGTTGGGAAAGACTTGTGTCAGTGTCGCACGAAGGTATTTAAACTGGAATGACTTAATCGGGTAAGCAGCTTCCCATGACCATAGTGGCGATAGATGAATGACACGAACAGTGATTCCCACATCTATGGTGGCGACACATTTTCTCTGGGGCAGGAATTAGTATTAGTGTTTTATGTACTATAGTTACTACTTACAGCAGCTCATCAAGAACACGTATCATCAAAAATGACTCATTAATTCATATAGTAATGTTACATTGCTAATATAAGAAATGTGGGAAAAGAGGGAAAGGATTGTTTCGATCTGGGAGAAGGTTTATAAACTGGAATGAACTCAGCTGGGAAAGTCTAGCCCCACACCACATGCTGACAATTACTTTCCATATGTGGCAATGACTCCAGCTCCATGCCACTGCTGACAATGACTTTCCATATGTGGCAATGACTTGTTCCAGTATATAAATCTGACGATTTCTCATGAACACTCTTTCCCATTTCATCACCTTCCCCATACATCATTAGCAGTAGTAGACTAGTAGTAAACTGTAAATAATGTAGAGGCTGTCATCAACGTTGTTGCCAAGTCATTGCCAAGTGTAAATGTATTGGTTGTCGTTAATGTTGCCAAGTTATTGCCAATGTCCGAAATGATGAGCTAAGTTCAGGCAGGAGGTTGCTCATTGCCTCGATGCACTCAAATGTACTGAAAGATAATAGTTCATGTATAGGTTGTCACCATCATTGATGTTGCCAAGTCCGAAACCATAGTTCATGTATTGGTCGTTGACGTTATCAAATTATTGCCAATGTACGAAACAGTGCAACAAGTTTAGGCGAGTGGTTGTTCATCGCCTCTCAACATACCCTAATGTTCTGTTTGCATCACCTTCCAACACTGTTCACTATACATACAAGATTACCTAGGCATGTTCTGAGGTAGAGAATCCAAGCTCCTCTCCCATACTCCCTTTGGCATTGTCACATAATTTATCCATGATAATCTTATGCTCGACATTGGGAATAATGTACTTAAGTGCTTCGGTAGGTCCATCTTCATGGTCTTCCCTTGACATCGCTTGCTCAGCTTTCCTATTAGCATGGGTTTCCTCCTGAATATCTAGCCGGTCTGCGCTTCTCCGTGTCGCTAACCTGCTCGACTCAGCAACTAGTTGTTGCAACAACAATTGTACATCGTGATTCATCTCAACTTGTCTTGACTGATCCCACATATCGCACCAGTAAGCCAGCACAGTGATGCCATTGACGTCCTTGCCACGAATCAGATTCTGTTCTCCCAGTAAGTTTAACCATGTTATCAGATTATTGTGCTTACCATGATTTGAACTAGGAGGATCGCCACTATGATGGTTACGAGATGAGTGATTGCCTGGAGGGCCATACAGAGGCTGGACCAGGCATTCAACTTCTTAGACTCTGTTTTGGATGAGTAGCATTTCTTCCATAAGGAAATGTGGAAATCCCCCTTGTTACTCAAGGAGGCGGCAATGACAAGAGAGTATTTGCCATCGTCATGAGCCTAATGGGTAGGTGAGTGGTTCACTCCCTGTGTTTTGAGACTTACCATAATCATTTGGACTTGTCCAGCATGGGAGTGCCTCAGGGTTTGAACCAGCCTTCCTATACTCTTGTTGAAGACGTGCACTACCCCACGTTTCCCACCACCAACAATAACTTTCGTCTTCTCGGCAAATATGACTTGCTTCGGGTACGTTTTTAGTGGATTGGTGTCATAGGATCTAATGCAAGCACCATCCTCTAGACAGTATAGGCTGAACCCACTCACAGTGTTGTTGACTACAAAGTAACCTCCTGCTTGGTCAAGAGTGGTTCCCCCACTATGATTTTTGCTCAGATAGATCGAGGATTGTGGAATAGTGGCTTATATCATGAGTCCAGTGGACTTCATGCCCAGAAGTAAACCATCCTTGCTTCACAACGTATGTCTGTGAGTAAACATCAATCTCATATTATTGTGATTTTGATGCACTAACATTTCCCTGTCATACATTCCAAAGACTATGATGTCAGCTCCATGGAAATACAGAGTGTGCGGGACCGTGGTGGCAAGCTCTACACTAAAAATGTTCGTAAGGTTGAGTTTGGCATCCAGGGCCCAGAGTTGAGTGTGCCTGTCATGTGTCCCTGTAATAATGCAGGTCGTGCCATCCAGATTGTAATAGCTTATACTCATGATTTCTTGCCCAGTACTGATGCATCACAAGAATATCTCATCGAATTCTGTGGTATCCCCATGTTGCCGCCATAAAACAAGGTACCCGAGCCCTGTCCCAGAACAAAGCAATTCTTGGAGGTTGCTCTTCCAAGACAACCATGCAATGCAAGTAATCGGATCACCAGGGTTTCATATTTGAGTTGGCTTCATGAACTGGGACATCTGCAGTAGGTCCCAGATGTGCAATCCGTCGAATCCTGCTCACTTTAGTTTTTTCTGGTCTTCTTAAAAAGGATATACTAACCACCACTTGCTAGTAAGCTGCCAGAGTTTGATATCACCAAACACAAGATTGCGTCTTGATGTCCAGTGAGGCAAGTGGTGAGTCTATACTTCTTGGAGTTCGATGAGAGGAGATTTAATGGAAACATGCTAGGGTGTGGTGTGGGTAAGCAAGATTTCTGATCGTGTCCAAAATATAGGCCTCACTGTTGGCAGGAGGAAATAAATGTACAAAAGCCCCTGGTAGTCAGGGGGCGATGTTATTGTCTTAATGCCATGGAACTCAATAACTGAAGGTATGTTGTTATTTGTGTTATTCTTCCACTAGAACTTATTGTTCCAAGACAAAGGTGATTGTCTGCAATTGGAAGTGTAACAGTTGTCTCTGACACAGAAAATTCAGTTACTAAAGGTGATGTCCTCTCCATTTGGGACTTGATACTTATTGTATCTAATTGGAAGCGCGACAGTCATCTTTGGGTTCGGGAAATAATTGGGCTGCTCAGTGATTGCCTTTTCATTGGTGTGGGAACCAGAAGATTCCAGCTAAGTTTGTTCCAGTATATAAGCCTTGCTCTGAGTTCTAACTTTTCTCTTCCTTCTTTTGATGCGTCATGTAGAATTTGAGTTAAGAGTAATACATGTATCAATATCAATATCAATATGTACCCAACATTACGGTAATACCTCACTTCTGTATGCATATGATCATTTAGTTTTCTTCACTTTACTTTCAGGTGGAGGAGTTTTCTTTCCCTTATTTTCAAGCAGGGGAGTTGCTTGCATCCTCTTCATCTGTCAGCTCCGTTGTGAGGTGTACTTCAATTGAAGCATGATGAGATCATCAACTGGCCAGCAGTTCTTGAAATCATCCAAGATAGGATATACTTTTGTTACCTTGTTTAAAAGTAAGTATACTGCCAGTGTTGTATATCATGTCCACTCACCTGCTGCTTCACAGTCTTTATCGCTGAGAGGTCTTGTGTGCTCCTGCTCTGGGTTGGGTCCAAGTATTTCTTAACTACCTTGTCTGCGAAATGCTGTAATGCTGGTGAGTAGAGTTCCACATTTACCAATCTGCTGACCTTGAGTTTTTTGAACTCAGTCTCTCCCCAGCTGAGTTGCTCTTCCAGATTGTATCCACCTCAGCCAGGCCTTCCTGCTTCTCCAGCAGGTTTCAGAATCTTTGTGCTATCAGTGATGTCAGTCTCAAGGAAGGATAGAGACGACTTGCTCAGAGTTGGTGAGTGGTCTGATCGTTCGTAATTTGGGTGAGGGCTGTGTGGGGCAGCAGTGAAAGCCACCCCTTTATCCTTTTTGCTGGATTGCTGCATATAAGGTTGGGATGTAGTTGTGATTCGGAATATGGGGGAGGTTGGAGGGCCTGGTGTCATTGCCCTGGAAGAGGGTGAGGGTAGAATGGTGGGCTTTGACGAAATGAGCTCTTTGGCTGCAGAGACAGCAGCTGGAGATTCGGGCTGCTGGATCATCTGAATTTGAGAAGATAGGAGAGGCAGCTGAGGAGGTTCATTCATATAGTAGAAAGCTGGTACTGAAAGGGGTTTCTTGGGGGGCATTTGATTGTAATGGTCTCCACACTGATCAATTTTATCAGTTTTATCTGTCATTAAGCCTATTGTTTTCAACCATTGTCATCTAAATAAGTTAGTATCAATTACTGTTTATTGTACCTCACTAATGTATTGCCAAAGGTCACCGAAATCATCAGATTGCCAGTCAATAGGGGTGCTACACAACACAACAGCATGCCCAAATGTGATTGAGCACCACCACAGCCGACCGAAAATCACATCCTCTTGCACCAATGCTAAATACCCAGCATCTCCGATGATTACATCACTCAATTATCTCACAATGGGCAATGCAATCAGCAAAATCCTCATTGTGAGCGGTTCTATCTATTCTGCCTTGGTTCTTCTAACCTTGTGGATGCAGGAATTATTCTCCTATGTGAAGTGTTTGAGGGAGAACAATTGTATGAACACAAGGCCTATGAAGCAGCAACATTCAGAGCTGCCTCCAGCAAAGGCAGATTACCTCCAGTCATCAGTACACTCACATTCTTTCACTCTGTTCTTCTCTAATTATTGCTAGGAGTGCAAGCTTCTGAGGGAAAACTCCCTACCATTTGTTGTAGTGAATATTGTTGCATATTCAGCTTCTTTTCTCTGATTGGTCAAGGTTTGACCCACATATAGGAACATAAATGTCAGAGGGAGGATGACTTTCCTGACCCACAGCCAATCAAAATATCACGCTCTATCTCAGAGCATCCTGTCCTTCGCAGGTGCAAGAGGGAAGATCACCGTGACCAACAGCCAATCAAAATGCACTGCATCTCAGAACCTTACATCCATCCAGTTCACGATTCAATGCCTACAATTCTGTGTTTTCATCTGTCCGCCACACAGCCATATTCCAGCAATCGCACTCCTTCAGTTGAGGTTGAGCTTGGTGCTAGTATGGTGTGCATGTCAATTAGATCCTTGATCACATTGTTGACTTCTTACAGTTTACACCAAATCTGTTGATGCTCCCCAATGAATTGTTACATGAAATTGCTGCCCTCTTGCCTGAAAGAGAACTTTGGAATTTGATGGGGGTCTCCATCCTCTTCAAAGAAATCACAGCAGCTGCCTACTTATCCAAAACTTCCTTCCACCTGGATTCTTTCTGGACTGACGTAGACCACACAACATCCAAAGCATTACTACTATGGAGGTGAATAACTTCTTACAAGACTCCTAGAATTTTGTATTGCGATCTTGGCCAGGCATCGGATTGCCACCTTCAAGTCCTTGTGCTCTACTTTCAATCCTTAATCAAGTCCAACATGTTGCTCTACCTTTGCCTGGGCAAGGCAGAATTTGGCTTGGAGGTCTTGGCCACTCTTCTGGAAAGTGTTGCTTTGGTGGGCTGCCAAGAGACTGAAATCAGTGGATGTTCCATGTGGTCCCTCTCCCACATGTCCTTTCCCAAGGATGTTTGCCACCTGATGTCTCTGACTAGTCTGTGGTCCATCAAACTGGAATCTCAAGCTTTCTTCGCAGTCCCCATTTTGCAGATCACATTGTCAACACTCCTGAGTTCCCCTATTCAATCACTGTCACTCACCCATGTGGATTTAACTCCACGTTCCTGGACTACTCTTCTTGGCCTCTTAGACTTTCCGGACCTCCAGAATTTGGAGGTTGACGACCATTGTCCTGTCAGTACCCTCACCAACTTTCTCAAGTGACATCCCACTGTAGAATCGATGCATATTTGTGCTTTGTATGAAGCAAGCCCTAAAGGTTCTCTGAAAACACATTTCCAGGGGACCCTCAGCCTCCCCAAACTGAAGTCTCTTCATGGTCCCATTGCACATTTATCAGCTCTGACTACACAGCTCAACACTCTGGAGACTGTTACATCAATGACATTATCTGTTGGGAAAATCACATCACATCACCATTATCTATCAAAAGTCATTGTGTGCACGGCCATGTTCTGTTGACTTGACGATCTAAGCATCCATTTTGACAACCTCCAACCCATCCTTGAGGCAGCCTTATCTTTCCCAATAGCAGAGACCCGTACTTGTGGAGCAAGCCAGTTGCAGCTCTGCTATTTTTCTTCATATGCAACCATTGAGGGTGGGGATGTTCTTGTAAGTTTCGTGTTGTACCAGGAGCACAAGCTAATATCCATATAGATTATTTGCAGTGGTTGGCTCCTGGCTTTCCCAAAAGTTACCTGCTTGACATTGAATCCACTGTGTCATGATGCTACCAATACAGAACAAATTCGGGATGCTTTCTTGCATTCCACTGCCCTTCAGGGGCAATCATTGGAATTATCGATGGTGAATTAATGCTTGCCTCTGCCCATCTGTAAATGCCTTACTCTGTACCTATAGCATCACCTTGTTACCAGTAAATACCTGTACTGACTATATTGCCTCCCCTGTGTTGTCTTCCCTTGTCTGTATTGTCTCCCCTTGTCTAAGCCTGTATCCCATACCTACATCCCCCCACTACCAGTAAATACTATCTCCAAATAAAACCAGTCTGTCTCTCTGGTCAAGGTAATTACCACCTTTGCTGCATAAATTGTTGTCTGACAATTTTAAATTTGAAGGTACCATAATGGCTCATTGTTTCTATGGTGTAATTAAACACCATGATTTCATTCCTCATAGGTGGGGCAGTCTTAATTGTCCTTTAGCAGTCGGGACCATGATTGTTTCCAATTCCATGGCGACAATGGGTCCAGGCTCTTTGTCTAGCATTAAGATTTTTGTTAGAATGAAAGTAAGTGATAATGTTCTGCCCTGCCTTGCAAGCTCAGCCATGATTGTGTCCAGTTCCATGGCAACAATGGTTGATGGCAGTCCTTGCATTTAAATCCTCATGAGGATGATACATTGGAGCTAAATAATGGCACTTTTCTTGTTTTTCACCAGTCCTGCCGAAGAGGCATATCTGCTTAATCCGTTCATGCGATCACCCTCGGTCGCATCTCCTAGCGATCGACCTTTGGATAGTGGCCTACTGGATGACGGGAAATCTATGGATGTTGATAACATGCAACAGGAGCTTGGCAGGAATCCTTGGTGTAGGTATTTGTCCAAGTATGCTGGGCTTTCCCCTTATCTCGCGTTTTAGCCAATGAACCCTCACATCCTTCAAACTCGTACACCGCAACTAATCTCATGCCTGGTGCTTTGATTGTATCAGATAACAAATCCATGTACCTTGATACTCCAGCTGGCGTCAGGTCTGACCCAGATGTGATGCTGAGCGATGTAATCCCTTCCAATTCTTCAACAGAGGTAATTCTTTACAATCCCTGGGGCTCTAATACTCGTAATTTGGATGAAGTGGATGACCCGATAATGGTATGTGCTCCCTTTTGTTGAGAACTGCAATTTTTGACTCATGGATGCAGCCTGGCTCGAAGGTGAGGCTAACAGAGCTTGATTACTCAAGTGCATTGCAGAAAAACATGTATGGCCTGAAAGTCCACTTTCAAAGGGTCTCGATAGAGCTGGAGGTATGACATTCTTTATTGGTGCTACCTGAAGTTTTAACTTACTTGCTGTAGAATGCGAGATTAGAGAAAGAGCAACTCTACAAATCAGCCCTGTCCCAATACAAGACACTATGTGAAGCACATAGTGAGCAACTGAAAACCCTTGAAGCTGAGCTGCATGATCAGAATGCACAGATCATGGAGGAGTCTAATAAGATGAAAACAGTTCTTGCCAATTGAGAGACAGTGATTGTGCAGCAGAAGTTAGCAATTGAGAACCTCAAAAAGGATATTGAGGAAGCACGCCATCAGGTGATATCACACCCAGAAGTTGATGTTCAAGCTCAGGAGATGCTTGAGAAGATGAAAAAAAGACCCTTAATACTGTACCAAGTCATGCTCTCATGCATTCAAGGCTGACAAAGAGTCGGAGGTGGCCCTTCTTACAAAGAAGTATAAGAGGGCTCTCCACAAAATTCATGTACGTATAATCCTGTCATTGATGTTTCCTTCTGTCCGCTCATGGAGAATGCACTCTAGGACCTGGAGAAGAATTCGTTAGGAAGTTCTAGCAGTCCTGGAGTTGATTTCCATCAATCCTGACCACCTTTCATTTCTGCCCAGTGCCCTCCTTGCCTTGCTACTGAACCTGCAAATTCCCCCCAGTCTCTGCCCTCATTCAGCCAGCAGCAGGTTTCACCAAGGGTTGCCCCTTTCACTGAGCTCCCCACCCAGTGCCTGATTGCCCTTGCTATAGAATCTGGAGATTCCACCCAGCCCCAGCCCTCTTTCAGCCAACAGTCTCAACATCTGCCCCCACACAGCACCCCCCAGTGTCCAATTGCTCTTACTACTGAATCCAGAGATTCCATCCAACCCCAGCCCCCTTTCAGCCAGCAATCTCAATATCTGCCTCCACCCAGCACCACCCAGCACCCAATCGCCCTTGCTACAGAATCCACCCGCTCCCAACCCTCTTTCAGTCAGTGCCAAGCTTCACCGAGGGTTACATTGATCAGTACATTTGTTTGTAGTTATTTATTCAATTCTCTTAGTCCCTACTGATCAATCTTTCAGGAGATCACAAGTTCTGAGACTCCTACCACATTCCCTGGTTCCATTCTTTTGGACCAAGCCACAATAGAACAGATTGCGCAAGAAGTCTGTCAAGTTATGAAGCAGCAGCAATCTTCCCAGTCTCCCACTCCTCAGAAGAGACAGACATGCAAAGTCTTCCAGTTGAAGCAAGAGATTGCCTGTGATAAGGAGCAGAATGCAAATCTTGTAAGCATCTACTCACTATTAGCTGGCTGACTGATATTCTTCATTTGTTTTAGGAACATGTCCACCACATTTTTGAAGAAGTCTTTGGGGTCTCTATGACTGATGATTTCTTACTTATTGGTGGGGCCTCCCACAAGCAAGTTCAGGCATTTCAGGAGGGCGGCAGTGGGCCCGATCCACATGACTTGAAGTGGGACTTCAATCGTCCCGCATCCTCTGGTTGGAACAAAGCTGTTATCTCATTTCTTCTACAGGAACTCAGGACATTGAGACAGAAAGAGCAATGGACAACCCAATCTAGGTCTAATGAATATTGGAAGGATGCCATAAGCCAAAAGTTCGGTCACATCAAAACCATGCTCTCAAGCACCAAACCTTGTGTCCATGACAATAACTCCATCGAAACGGAGGAGGAGATTGCAGATAGACTGGTAAAGAAAAAGGAAGAAAAGTTGTAGAAGGCCAGGAAGGATGAACGAAGGCTCAACGTGGGTTCTTACTTTTTTCACCAATCTTAGCCCTGATTAGCCCAAGAAATACCATTGCCATCTTGAGATCACAAAAACCCTGGTGGAATTGAAGGCAGAAAGAGATGACGACAACGAACCCATCTGGCGATTTTTATGGGATCTTGTGACGACATTAGGCACTGATGGAATGAGTTCTGACAAGAGTGGCGAAGAGGACATGGAGACAGTGTTTCACACTCATGCAATGCCCTGGAGGAGGAATATCAAAAAAGAGCTGAACATCATTGATGTCCAGTGTGCTCAGGAAAAAGATATATTTTCTCAGAAAGGGGCAAAGGTAGTGAAACGTATTCATAGTAGTAATGCCCTCCTATTGTTGTGTAGGCCTGTGAGAGGCTTGCCACGATCTTTCTACCATCCTGAGTGGCTTGCTAAAAATCCAGATGCCCCATCTGAAGAGACGGTCCCCTGGATGCACATTGTCATACAGAAGTAGTCCATACATTGTACAGTTGATAATCTACACTTAAGTGGTTTCAAGCAGGAAAAAAACATGGAAATCGTCACCAACATTGCCAATTTCTCGGAGTTCTCAGCAGCTTACACAAAGTGAGTAGTAACAAAAGCACTAATTTCCAACTTGCAAGGACAATCCATCGTCCATCCATCACCACTATGGAATCGCCATTTGTGTCATCCATCCATTGCCAATGTGGTCGTGGGAAGCCGCTAATTAGCTGAGTTCATTCCAGTTTAAATACTGTTGCACGACACTGACACAAGTTTTTTCCAACAGTAGCACCTCGTAGTAGTATCAGATCTGTGATACGTAGCATGGTATTGTAAGTGTTTACAGACAAAAAACAATGATTCCAGCATCTTTGTATTTTTTACAGGCACCTGTAACCATGTTCTTGTTCTCGAAGTATAACACACAGCACATGAAGTACATTCTAAGCTATTGAAATATTCCCCAACTGATGTCCTTTCAGACCACTATCCCAACTCACTATCCCAGGTTGTCATCCATGCCTGCTCATGACAAAAAGTATCGATGTTTTTGCTCTCTCTGCTGCCAGGTTGATGTTGAGGGTGTATCCTGAAACTCCAAGGGCAAACTGATTCCACTGAGGTTCCAAAGCATCCACCTTCATGATGTTCAATCTTTGCAGGATGACATCACCCCCAATGTTCATTGAACTGCTGTAGAATCTCTGGTCTGCCGTGCTGTATCCAATAATGAATTCTATGGAACACCCTCTCAACGATCCCCAGGTGATAGTACACTTGATGATTTGACTGTGGTAATTGGCCAAATTATGATCACGCCATCATGAGTGATTTGTCTTACCATACTAGATTCATTCCTCACTCATATTCAGCTTGCCATCAAAGCCTCCCACCACTGGAAAGCTGCTGCCATCCGATGGCAATCCAGGGTTATTAGCTTCTATCTTGTGTGACAAGTATGCATTCTTTCCATCTAGGTCACCCATTTCTGACATCCCCCAGATTGGCCTAGGAAGTCATCATCATCAAAGCAAGAGTGAAACCATCACACACTCAATGCACACCAGGTGCTCAACTCAATTGAGACTTGGGTCCAGTTTATCAACAGACAATCCCTCTCTTCATCTTCAGTGGAGATGCAGCATTGCCTACATGCTGGGTTGCATATAGTCAAAGAGCGTTTGTCTTGTGTCAATCGAAAAGTTCCCTCAGTTGTCTCTCGCAAGAATTCCATTCTCCACTCATGCGTTGAACTAGAGAGGTGCCTTGATTCTGGTGGAATCACACTCGTTATGGATGGTCCCATGAGATATGATTCGTGTAAGTAAATATTGCTTGCTGGGTGATTTAATACTAAATAGACTGTAGCCCACCACTTTAAGTGCCTAATTGACTGTTTCAATAAACTTTCACAGGTCTCTCTCTTTCTAGGGGTAGCTGGTGTTGTGCTTTTCAGTATAAGTCACACAGCTGCCAATTTCTTTTTAGGGGTTGTAATCCTCATCCTGAGCCTCATGTTTCAGATGGCCGGCTCCAACATCGTGGCCCAACATGATCACACTCTTGCACAGGTTCCTAAATCCATCAAAACAGCATTGTTGTGTTTCAACCTTGAAGGTCGCATCACTACGTTTGCAGTTTGCCCAATGTGTAGCTGTACCTACAGGCCTGCAGACACCAGTGATCCTGGTCCCTTATATCCCTCCCACTGTGCAAATCAACCACATTCAGAGGATAAGCCTTGTAATGCCTTGCTTGTCCATGATCTTGATGATGGTTGCAAGCATCCCATCAAGTCGTTCATCTACCACCACTTCCACAATTACCTCTCAGGCCTTCTAGCAAGGCCAGAGCTCGAAAGGCTTATGGATCAGCCATGTGACAATCTCATGCAGAACATAATGAATTCTCCACCACCATCTGCTATAAAGGACGTTTGGGATGCAGAATTCCTTCGGACATTGAAGGGACCTTGTGGATCCACCTTGTTTGTTGATTGCAGAGGCAAAGGGCATTTCCTGTTCTCCCTCAATGTCGACTTCTTCAATGTCAAGGGAAACTTGCAGCGCAATGTGAAGATGCCCTATGGGATCATTTTGTGTGCATGCCTGAACCTTCCTCTCAATGACTGCTACAAGACGGAAAACATGTACTTGGCAGGAATCATCCCCGGTCCTAATGAGCCTTCCGGTGATCAACTCAACTTCTTTCTTGACCCCCTTGTCAACAATATGGTGGAAAGTTGGACATAGGGTATCCAGTTCTCATGCACCGCTCTTCACACAGAACGAGTTACATAGTCAGCTATAGCATGTGTTGTATGCAATCTTCCTGCTGCACAGAAGACCACCCAGTTGGCTGCTGCTACAAGCCATTTTTATTGCAGCACTTGCCATTGTTTTCACCTCAAGACTCTAGGGAGAACCGATGTCCATCATTTGAACTGGAAGTTTCAAGACAAGGATACATTACAGCGACATGCTGAGCTATACAGAGAAGCTTGTTCACCTGCTGAATGCCACCGACTATTTGTAAAGTATGGTGTATGATGGTCATCCCTTTGACAACTTCCATATTGGGACCCTGCATGACAACTTGTGGTCGATGCCATGCATTGCTTATTGGAGGGGCTTGCTCAAGCCCACTTTCAGGAATACCTCGGGTTCACCACAGTAGCTGCTACCAAGGCTCAGGCAGAGGTGGAATTGCAACCAGCATTTACACAGGCTTTCCAGATCCCTGACCATACTGAAGCAACTCTCACGAACAAGGAGTGCAAGCATGTTGCAGGCATCCATGTCCTCCTCCTCACTGTGGTTGACGATCTCATTGCTGAAGGTGATGTCTCTTGTATCACACAGCATCTTGCTAACTTAGAACAAAAGCTCTGTGCAAAGAACTTTGCTGCCCTCCAATTTGTAGCCACAAGCCTTAGTTTGCCTCCAATCAGAAGCCATGGTAAGGTGCTAAAAGTACACTGGGTCAAGGCTTTGATTGAATGGGTATGTGTTCTGCAGCCCACTGAAACCATATCTCAATGTGTACAGCGCCAGACTAAGCCAATGAAGGCTACGCCTAAAGTTCAAACTTCAAGCCCTGAAGTTGTTGTAATAATAGACTATATTTTCAAACTTTTCTGTACACTATACAAAACACTTTACTTTTCATCTTCCTTTTCGATGCATTACACATGACTGTGGGAAAGTCACATGACCAACAATGACATCATGACACATGTTATTAATTTCCACTCTTCTCTCATGCTGTCATCTCTTGTTTTCCCATCATCAACTTCTTCTTCTTGCACTCGTCTTCTTCACTTTGACCATTCATGGTAATTTCCATAAACAGCACTTGGTCCATGCCCACTCGTTAACAGTATATATACTTGTACTCTATACCTTAGATCCCCAGTCTAATCCACTTGTCATCGTGTCAGTTTGGCATTGTCCATCCATTGAACCTTGATTAAGGAGAGGGCTTGTTTCCTATTCCCGCCTGTTTGATGTTAGCAGTGTCAAAGTCTGGCTAGTGGATTATTTGTCAGAGCAGTTCATAACAGTTGTGTGACACATCCAGAAGGTCATATGAAATGCCAATACCCCTTCGTGGCTCAGGTTAGTGCTTCTATTCAGGTATGATGAAAGATGATTACTCATTCATGGTTCAGGTCTGTGCCAACCAACTTTGGTGAAGCAAAGGCTGGTACCTTGAAGGCAGATGAATGGCATACTATGGCTACTGTCTATATCCCCTTAGCACTGGTGAGCATATGGGGAGAGACATCAAAGCACCCATCCCAGGAAATTGCAGTCCAACTGCAAAGTGTTCTTGATCACACAATGGAACTTGTACAAGCGATCTGTATTGCTTGTTTGCATGTCATGACAGAATCTTGTGTCACTGCTTATCAAACCTGCATCCTGAGTTGGCTAGGTCTGTTACAACAGGTCCTCCCCAACACTGTCCTGTATCCGAATGGTCACATGGCATGTCACATTCATGACTATCTCTGACTCTTCAGACCTGTATGGTCATGGTGGTGCTTTCCTTTCGAGTGTCTTATCGGCCACATCCAGCGACTTCCCATCAATCATTGGTTCAGTCAGTATTCCTCTGCAGAGAATCATCAATCATCGCTGACTCTTCCCAGGTCAATTAGAAGAAACATGCTTGAAGTCCTTCATTCAAGGCTCAAGGCTACAACGCTGGCTTTTCAGAGCAGAATGTCTGCCTGCCATCAAGGAACTTCGAGTTTTATTTAATATGCATATATCAGATGACATTGCTGACTCTATGCTGTCATCTAACAACCACACATCTCCAGCACTACTACCTGTCCCAGATGATCTCTGCCCCCTAACATCAAGCAGTCACTTAGCCTTCTGTTCCTGTTTTCAGATGGGAGGAGTGGTTTACAGCCGTTGCTCAACTCACTTGGGCAATAGCCTCATTTTGTTCTATCCACAGGACTGCAGAGACCCAACTCCTAGTTGCATCAAGTACATCTACAAAGATAAAGGAAGTATCTGGTTTGCTGTCCAATGTCATCTCCCAGCAGGAGATGTAGTTGACCCCTATCAACATTATCCTTATTTTCTGGCTCAACTCTACTCCACTGTTTTATCTGAGGATGTTGAGCCAGTTTCCCCATCTCAAGTGTTGTCACATGTTGCTCAGTGGTGCTTCTCTGAGGAGCAAGTTGTTATCTTGGCATTGATGAGGGTAGGCAAATCCTTCAGATTATCCCTAACGAGTTCTGACTTGCTCCAAGGATTGAGTGGGTTTCTATGCTACTATCACCCTTGGCTCACTTTCTGTACTACTATTACATATTCCACCTGGTGATGAGTTGATTTGACATGTCATTGATACTATTTAATTGACATCTCCTTATTGTCCCCACCACTGAGTGGGCTATGATTGCCCTGATGATTGCCTGTTCATCACCCCCCCAGCACCCATTTACTTCTAGCAGGTCCTAAAATATTTACTTTTGAGATAGCCAATGTGGTGTATAAAATATATTATTTTGGTAACAACAACAGTTCCCTCTTCATAATAACTTTTATGGAACCGTGAAAATAATAACTGGAACACTTGGCACTGAAAGATAATCTTGTGACGGACATTATAATGGATATAAAAGGTAATATTATGAATTAAATTTTCACCCCTTCAAAATTTCACTCCAAAGTTAAACTCAAGAAAAAAAATTGGATTGCCATCAAAATAAAATATGTTATTGGCCTTATAATGTCCGCTTATATATTTTATAGCGGGTTTACCTTTTGAAATACATTATGAGTGGCCCTAAATGTTGGAAATCCCGATGTGTCATGACCTCTCAGTCGCGTTCCCGCTACACTGTAGTCATGACCCCATGTCGCACAAGCTTACCGATCGTCGATTTCCTCTCCACTCACCAGCAAGAGTAGGATACCGCACACAAGGGACCTTCGCGGATGGCTGCGGGTCAATGCTAACGAGTGAGCACTCCTCGATAGACGAATGGATGTGATGTGTGTAAACATATCATCTTAGCAAGTGGCTGCGAAACCCGTCGTAAAATAACAGGTCCATTGTTCCTCGTATCTGTATACAAGGACTCATCATACGTTACGGCACAATCCATCTCCCGAGGCTACAGTTCCCCGGCATCCGAACGAAGATGCTTCCCGTAGTGGATAACATGCTGCGGATCAAAGGGGAGCAGACCCCGTGTCTTTTCTGGTGAGGTGGCACCGTAGAACTCCTCGCAACAGCTCACATCCTATTAGGTGTAACAAGAGAATAATCCATCTCAACCCTCCCCCATAAGGGTCCGTGTAATCGTGCACGTGATTTCCTTTAGCTTACATTGTTAGACTCATAGTAAATCAGCATCAGCGAGGATCAGGGGATACTACCATCGCGATCAGGTTACCTGCATGGAGGTTGCTTATTCGCTCAAGTATACATGATGCCCCTGATGTCATGCAGGCTGCATGGGACCTCGGCGTCAACATAATCACATCACCAACATCTACTCCAATGGTGATTCCGAACCCCTCGTAGCCGAGTTTATCCAAAAGGTACCTTGTGTTCTCGTTCTCGTGGG
>JBBPKW010000201.1:5799-19548 GCA_038089475.1 Boletus aff. vermiculosoides | reverse complement strand
GTGGGAGTCTCCAAATGTGCATCTGAGAGAGAGAATTGACAATGTTTTGGAGAATTTGTTGGCTGTCTGTAGAAGCTGGAGGAGTTTCAGATTCTCAGCTCTCATCCTCAACATTCATTGAATTAAGGGGTGGAAACAGGGTAGGGAGTCAAGTTCTACCAGGGGAAGGAATTTGAAGTGGAGGAGGAGAGTGGAGTTCTCCAGTGCAAATAGGGGATGGGTTGGGGTGGGTTCCAACAAAGGGATCTGAGGGATAGATAGGGGGGTTTGAGAGGATAATGGAATTGGACAAGTAAATCTGTTGCTTTTTGGGAGTAGTGGTGGCAAGAAGGGGTCTGGTGACATAGACAAAGTCTGTGGGAGGAATGTTATTGACCACTTGGCAGAACCCAGTGCAAAAGAGGAGCTCCAATATTTTAGCTCAGATTCCAAGAAGGGATTCAGTAAGTGCTGGGTCATATGGCCCAGTTCCATACTAGGAGTCATTCTAATGGAAGAATTGATAATGAAGGGATATTTATTGATACAGTCTAACCAGACAGAAGAGTTGTTGGAATCCATTGACAGTGTAGTGAGACCTTAGGAAGTTGTTGAACATGGCAGCTTGTAGAACTATGGCAAAGACTATCTTTTGGAGGAATAGAAATAGATGGTGTATGTACACTAGGGGGTTTTTGGGGATGAAAGGTGTAGCTTTAGGCATTTAATAGGAGTAGTGGAAGGAACAGTAGGATAGGTGACAGAAATAGACATGTTGGTAATGATGATGCATGACCTTGTTAATAAGGGTGGGAGAGAGGGGATCTGTAGTGAGAAAGGTGTGGCAGAGAAAGTCTAGTTGCTTTTGGAGATATTCAGGGCTTTGGGGATTTGAGTGAGGTAGAATAGACAGGAGCTCATTGCTAGTTTCTCAACAGTCCATGGGTGGTTTTATATTTATCAAGTATTTCCTTGGTGTGTTTAAAGTTGTGCTCCATTTCCCAAGTTGCTTTAGAGAGTGGATAGCCTTTCCAGGCTATAAGGTAGCATCTCAATTGGTCTTTTCCTTTGTGTCATATTATATAGTTGATTTCATATTCCTCTTTCCTGTGTGACAAGTCCAGAGGTGGGCAGGTGAAATTGGGTCCATGTTCATTAGTTTCTATATAAGGAGTAAGGAGTGATGCATGAAAGATGGGGTGGATTTTCCAGTGTGGGGGGCAGTGTCAGTTCATATGTGACAGTAGAGATGGTTTGTTTGATTTTGAAGGGGCTGTGTTGTTTGGGGGAAATTTTCTTGTTTAGTTTCAGGAGTAGATTGCTTGCTTCCAGCCAAACTGTTTGTTCCATGGTAAACAAGGTATTTTTTTTGATCTTCTGGTCATAATGGTTTGGGCTCTTTCTAATGCTGCCTTGGCTTTGTCTCTTAGGAAGGTGATGCTTCTTAGTCAGTTCTGGATGGCAGGGACAAAGATCAGGCTGATTTTTGGATAGGATTGAAGGTGGTATTCCATCATCAAATGAAAAGGAGAATCTCTGGTGGTGGAGTGTGTTATGAAGTTGTAATGGAATTCAGTGAGTGGAAGGGCTTCTATCCAAGCTGTGGGGGAGTTTTGGCAGAAGAGTTGGAGGTAGGTTTCAAGTTCTTGGTTCACTCATTCTGTTTCACTGTCAATTTGGAGATAATAGGCAGTGGAAAGGGCAATGTCATAGTGGAGGAGGCAGGATATTTTGAGAGCAAAGGTGGATGTGAATTGGGGGCCTTGATCAAATATTACTTTATCATATAGTCTAAATCTAGGGAAGATGTGTTGCAGGAATAATTTGGTCACCCCTTTGGCAGGTATTGACTTGAAACAGGGGATGAATATCACCCCCTTCATAAGGCTGTGGTTGACCATAACTAGGACAGAATCAAGGCCATTGGTTGGGGGCAGCCCAGTGATGAGGTCCATGGAGAGATGCTGAAAGGGGTGGTGAGCCAAGGTAGAAATGGGGTGGAGTGGTGGGCAAGTGAGGTAGGTGTTAATCTTGTTCTGCTGGCAAAATATATAGCCAGCAATGTATCTGCAGACAAATGTGGACATCCTGGGCCACTGGTATCTCTGCTCTTTATATCATTTAGAATTATGTAAGTGACATAATCAGACAGGGTTGAAGCACAGCATCCATTAGAACCTTATGTTATTTACTAAATAATAGTTGATAATATCAGGGTCAAATAAGTGTTCCAATGACATATCATTTTAATATAGTTATATCTCAGTGCCATGACAACCAAATCACATGACTAAGGGCTCATCTTCAGGGCAAGGGTTAGGGCTATTAATGACCCAGCAAGGGTTAGAGTTAATGCCTTTTGGTTCTTCTGCAAATATCAAGTTTTTTCAAAATAGCCAAATATTGGGACACTTTTTTGAGCCACTGTATGTCCAAATCCATCTGAAGATTCATCAAGTCCACATTTTCAACCCTATCACTGTTCACCAGGATGTTATGTATCACTTATCTGTATGCTCATGAGCTCACAAATCAATCATCTGATGGACATATACTAGAATATAGTAGCTAATGTACCATTATCATCTTTCCCCCCCTCCAGAGCACCAAGGAATCTGTTGCTTGGACCATTTTTACCAAATGTAAAACCTACCCAAACCCCTCTGGATTGAGGATCCTCTTTCTCCTTGACCTTGTCCACATTCTTTTGCTTCTCTTTTACCTCTGCATACTTGGCCATATCCTCGGGCGATGTGAAGTCATCATAGTACCCGGTATCGATTTCCGAATCCAAAGCGGGGACGAAGGGTGCCCGAGTTGACCGCAAATCCTCCCATTTGGCACCATCGAAGAATGGGTGACTCATTACTTGCGGTAGGGTCGCATATCGGACACTGGAGTGTGATATAAGCCTGGAACGGAAGATTTAGCAAAGCGATATGCAGCCAACATGATGGACATACCTCGTAACAGCATCCCACGCTATGTCGGTGAGGTTGAAGATGAGATCTTCTGGTTTGTCGTACTCGGGCCGCCGCAGCACCTTGGTCCAGTTTTTCAAATTCGTCCATGTCTCCTCGGGCGTACCTCCACTGAACGGAGGGAAACCAGCTAAAAACTCGAAGAAGATGCATCCTAAAGACCAGTAGTCGACTGAGTAGGTGTATGGCTTCCCACGTAGGACTTCAGGGGCCATGTAATCAGGTGAACCCACGATGGAGTCAGCGTAACGTGGATCTTCATGACGAATAGAACGATAAATGGAACGCCTTTCAAGCGTCGATCGAAAAACGACTTGGTTATCCTTGACCATGTCAAGCTATGCAGATACGTTATGTGGAGTGGCGTATGTTTCAACTGAAGACTTACTTTTATTTTTAGTGACTCGATTCGCCTTGGATTCAAGGCCCCGGTCGCTAACCCAAAGTCTGTCAGCTTGACGTGGCCAGTCCCGTCGACCAAAAAGTTCTGTGGTAGATGTAATCACTCATTACGAAAAGATATGGACTGGCGGACCTCTGGTTTCAAATCACGATGGATGTAGCCAAGCTTGTGTAGTTCATTGACGGCTATAAACATCTCGCTGATATAAAACCTGGCGTGCTCCTCTTTTAGTACTCCGGAGTTGTTTAGAAGAGTCCGAAAGTCTCCCCCCGGTACGTATTCCATGGCAAGATATACGTTCTGAGCGTCCTGGAATGCGTACAATAACCGCACCAACCAAGCCGTTTTGGTGGCTGTTAGGATATCCCGCTCGACCAGAACGTGCCGAACCTGAGCACCGATAAAATGATCGTGAAGATCGTGTGAATAGGACGATGTGCTATCGACGTGCCTCATCCATCTTGTGCAGTGTCCGTTTTCGCATCCTCTTCAAGGCACATACCTCCCCAGTTTCTTGCTTGCGTGCGAGGAAGACTTCACCGTAACCACCCTGGCCGACCTGCGCTATAATATGGAATTGCTCTAACCGCAGTTTCGCGCGACGTTTCCTAAGCAAGACCCGTTCGCGGCCACAATATGACTTGAACTCCTTTGAATACTCGACCGTAGACAACTGTCGTTTCGCGGTATCAACATCGAAACGCGATCTGCGTTCCTTCCGTGAAGCGAGGTAGCCAAGGTATTGAAAGTAGTAATCGAGAAAGTCTACGATCTTTCAATCGGCAGTCAATCGAAAACGATCACGAGGAGAACGCACAGAGCTGCGCCACGGTGGCTTTCCGCTTCACCTCTGAGCTCTCCAGAAGCTCCCTTTCCCAGAGCTGAAAGCCGGACTGCTTCACGGTCGTTGCAGCTTTTGCAGTGTCCATTCTGATGTCGTCGTTCCAACCGTAGTCTCCCTTGGCCGTGCTCATGTGGATGTCACGGAGACCAATGGTAATGCCCTTTGCTGTATCCATGTGGATATCACGATATTGAGTGTCTGAAGCATTGCTACTGTCCGTCATGGGGGAGATACTTGCCAGTCGTTATGTTCGTAAATCAGGTTTGTTGGGAGGATCAACGATGCGATTCATTTCAGTCGTCCTCATGGTCGCGATCCACACGTGCCATACTTGAATCTCACGTGACCAACGCGTCGATACTAGTACGGTGTAAATCGGCAAGAAACAACGCACAATGCGACATACACACATCGACCTCGCGTCTATCCTCGCCCAGCCAACCCCTCAAGTAGATCTTCGGTTGCAGGCGTACGAGATCTCAACCGGAAACTTTCTCAAAGCCGTCACAAACTATACCAATCGCGCCATTGGCGAGATCACGAAACACAGAAATGCCCAGGAAGCCGACAAGAGGAAGTTAACCGAGCGGATCCAGGCCGTGGAGACTGAAACGAACCAATGCAAGCTGAAAGAGATCGACCTGCTGGCTGGTATGTCACGTAGCTGCCTCCTCATGAACTTATCCAGAGCATCTCGTAGTGTTGGCCAAGGAACAAGAGGAGAGGCGTGACGCCGAACAATCCGTCGCTGCACTCAAACGTCAACTAGATTCGATACGTGAGACGTGTGCAGCCATCAACTCTGAGATAGAGCAGTACCGTGCTGTTGTTTCCAATCTACAACGAGGTGCGGTTCCATCATCTCTCCATGACATACATACCAATGAACCGCGAATTTAGAAAAGGATGCTGAACGAAATATACTGAATGAGCATGCCGCACAGCTAGAGCCAGAGCTTGCGGCGTGTGAGTCATGGCTCAAATGCAACATAGAAGGCATCGAAGCAGACCAACTCCTCATCCGGTTTTCTCATATAGACGAAACGAATGTTGACTGGCAGTTCAGCTTTGTACTTGATGTCTCTACCCCGTCGTACAATGGTGAGTTTTCTATCGTATGCACCAAACCATCTCTCATACATCACTCTAGTTATAACGACTACTCCCCCGTTACCCGCACTACCAATTCTATTACAAGAGCTCAATCAGACCGGAGATGTATACCGATTTATCAAGTGTATGCGATCAGCGTTTCGTGAGTTGCTGCAGGCACACTCCTAGTGTAAAACCTTTGAGATCATGTACGCTATCTGTGCGCCAATATTCTTATATACCCATCACTCTTCAAAGTGGTCAACCCAACCAGTCTTATCTCTATACCCACCAGCACTGCCGAGTTTCGTCTTGTTACGTGACTTGCGACCACCGAGCTCCTTGTACATTTCCCGCATTTCGATTTTGCCTGGGCGAGTCTGTTCTTCGGTTTTCCACCTCTCTTCATTGATCTCTTTGGGTGTCTGATATCCCGAACGAGACGGCGAAGACCGTTCCAAAGGGCTTGAGGGAGTAGACTTGTTCGCATTCGCTGATAAAAACATCAAACGCTAGAGGAAGGTCAGACGAAGCATCAACAATACATAAATATGCAGACCCAATTCTGTTTCGACTCTCTTCTAGTCCACTTGCCCGAAGGTAAACTCTCGTCTTGGAAATACTCTTTCCGATAGTGTTGAAACCATACTTGATGAATGTTCAGCTTCCGGGGCGCAGACACACGATAGCACTCACTATAATTAAGTGTCTGGCTCTTACTCCATTTCCGCGAGACTCTCGAGCATGAAGCAAGATCTGAGATCGTGAGCCATCTGAATATACGCTGCGAGACTTGTGTGGGAAATGTTTTTAGGGGATCTGATGAGAGAGGCTTTGACGCCAGAATGGAGCTCGGAACATTCCGCGGATTTGCTCGCCGAGTGGGCGAGACCGGTCTGGAACTGGGTCGCGATGGTGCACGGGACCGTGCAGGTGTCCCGGGGGTGGAGGTCTTGCGCGATATGATGAGAATGGTATATCAGATGGTAATCATGTCACACACTCACGACATAAATCAGCTCTTCGTCGGAATCTTCGTCGGAATGGCGAGCAGATGTGGCTTGCTTTCGCTCTATGGCGAGCTCTGCGAGGGTTAGCGACCTGAGGACGTCCTGACGGAGGCTCATGGTGGTTGTGGAACAAGATGGACAGACTGCAGTACGTCCACCAAATCAGGCCGAGAGGGGAATTCGGATACCAGAAAGATTTCCTTTTTTGATTGCTGACGAATATGATGTCATCCACGCTAAACCGACGTAAACAACGACCAGACGCCCTTGACATATCCGACCACCTCGTCCGCGCCCAGCTTGCTTTCACCAAATATGCGGTCCACAAATGTAATCGGAACCTCTCCCACCGTATACCCCAGGGCCCGTGCGCGCACCATCATCTCCATCTGGAACACGTAGCCTCGCGATTGTGTGAGCGTGATAATATGCCGCAAGACGGGCAGACGGTAGAGCCTGTATGGCATGTCAGTCGCAGTCGATCACAGTATCAGGACGCACATACCGGAAGCTACCCGTTAAGTCACTGACCCCGGGACTGAGCACAGTTGCGGCCAAGAAGTTGGCTCCTCTCGAAACGAGCTTCCGTTTGAGGTCCCACCCATGTACACCACCAGGACGCGTGCCAGAGAGAGATGGCGTTGGCGTAGATCGGTACCGTGTACCTGTAACAATGTCCAAATTGTATGCCTGTTGTAACCTGTAAAAGCAAAGTGTCAGCCGCTTCGAGACAATAAGCCCGACGAATGTCACCTAATGAATTGTGGTATGAACTTGGGCTAGTCAAACAGGATGAGGATCGGAAAGCGTCAACAGTATTGATGCACCCACATGATGCGAAAAGTCAGCGTCCATGATAATAACAAAGTCACCAGTACAAAATTCCAGTCCATGGATATATGCAGTCCTGCGCGCCGGTGATGAGTCCACGTAGAATCGAAAAGGAAAGCGACACACGCACCCAAGCCCGAGCTTTCCGGGACGTGGCTTCAAAACCTGCGGCGTGTTCAGTAAAGTAACAACGCGAACGAGACAAACACTCACAATTTTGTCCTCCCCATACACTCTAGCGAGCTCCACGGCGACTTCTTGGGTGCCATCCGGACTGGCGTCGTCCACGACGATGATCTCCCATGCTAGCTCACTAGACCCGTCAGCGGCCCGGCCTACAGTTGTTCGCAAGACACGCACTGTTCGCGGAACACTCTAGCCAACAGCCAGACGATGATAGGGAGGTTCTTGCGCTCGTTGTAGGTCGGCAAGATGACCGAGTACTTGTGTGTGTTGGGAGAGCTGTACTGGCCTTGCATGTTCAACGAAGGGACACTCTCAAACGGATTCATTGAAGGGATGGGCGTGACAACGAGTGACACGTCACAGCCATATGCCCGATGGCTTCACCACCACCGCCATGCATGGATACCCCAGCGATCGCCGCTGTAAGGGACCTGCTCAAAGAGACCCTCCGCATCGTCACTTCTGACAACCGTGTTTTTATCGGTACATTCGTCGGTACAGACCAACTCCTCAACATATTACTCGTCAACACCGAGGAGTACATCCTCGGATCAGATACCCCGACAGGCCGATACGTTGGCCAAGTCATGGTTCCGTGGAGACTAATCATTCAGGTTGAAGCTCACTGCCGGTCGCATGATGAGCAGGGGAATAGACGTGAGCAAAATGGAGGGGGTCTGTATATTTAATGAGATTAATTCGCAAGTAAACGACGTCCTTGTCCATCTCTTCAACTAATATTCACGGGGTATAAGCACGTCAGAGTCTCCTACATGCGACTTCCAAAGCAATCATCCAGCTTCGCGCGGAGTCACCTGGTATCTCAAGAGAACCGTTGTCATGTCGAAACGGTTGCTGGTCAGAGGGGTCTCGAAAAGTTGGTGTGGCCATCTAGTCTTTGTACTTGTCTTTATAGATCCACGCCATCCCAACGTCGCTGGCACCTTGTGCGACCTGGAATCCCCCTTGAGCCCATGCCTGGCCGACCATGAGAGCGGACTTACTGCAGCGCGATACCACTTTGCAGCCTCTTTCTTGTCCTTCTTGCACCCTTTCCCATTGGCTAGACAAAAGGCTAGATCTTGCTGAGCATCAGCATCCCCTAGATTTGCAGCAACCCTGTAGTAGCTCTGCACCGGTCTCGTCAGAACTTTGACAGGCAATAAGCGACCAGTCACGTACGACTGCCATCTTCTGGTCTTTAGCTATACCCCAGCCCTGAAAGAAGCACTGGCCAACCTCATAGATAGCAAGCACAAGCTCTTCCTATCATCATACATTCAGAAACCGACTTTACTTAACAAAAAAAAACGGACAACTCACTTTGACGCCTCTCGCATCCAAGCCCTTCTTTGCCTCCTCGAGGTCCTCCACCGCCAACTCGGCCGCCTTTGTCAACCACTTGAATCCACTCTTCTCATTTTTCTCGCATCCCCAACCATGTCTCAATGTAAGACCCCACATCAACATCCCAACACTACACCCGCCCTGCTCCTTTGCACTCTTTTCGAAACAGAGGGCCGAATCTTTTAGTTGATTAGCCTCATGATACTGTATTCCTAGCTGAAGGTATTCTTCGGCTGTCTGGGGTTCGGCAGACACAGGTCTACTGGTGGCCGGGGAGACATCAGGGGAAGATCGAGGGGATTGACTCGACGTCGGCGAAGGCACGCGACTGTCCAACTGGTAAAATGAATACGAATTCGAGTATAAGCTCATAGCTGATCCAGCTCTCAACGAAGGTGGATGCGAAGACAGTGCAATATGATTTGGGGACGTGAGTAAAGGAGAGGAGTAGGCCCCGTCGGGACGAAGATACGACGACGAGGCCGACGATGAGCTGGAAAATTCGCTTGATGCAAGATGACCAGGTCTGTGGCCTTTGTCAGGATACACACCGGTCACGGGAGTGACAGGGTTGAAGGACGCTGGGCTAGGGCTCGTTCTCGGCGAGTTCGGCCTCCGGGCATTTCGCTCGAGTACCCGTCGCTTGTCTTCTTCGGAGGAAAGTATAGGTGGTCGACCTGGCCTTGAGAAGTTCAGTCGTGGCGAACCACTCTGGGACACTATCGGTTGACGCAGGGGACCGCTCGGTCTTGGACCGTCATCCTGCGGGGAGGAAACGATAACGGTTGGTAAAGGGGAGGATGACAGCGGCATGAAATCTTCAGAGTCAGTGTAGTTCAAAGTTGCCGGTTGTGCAAGGCCAGCGGCCTGTGGCCATAAGTCAGTTGGCGATTCTAGGCGTGTAGAGGCGGTAGGAGTAGGATAGTTGTTCTTGTAATTGTGGCTATTCGACGGGAGTCGCTGACCGTAATTGTTGTCCTCCTCGTGGCAACCATCGTCCGGTTCACAATCATCCACAAACGAAAGAAAGGAGTTGGAATTCTGGTTGCTATGCAGTGCGGTCACGTTCGTCGCCGCGGTGGCGGTCGAACCTCGAAAGTTCGAGTGCAACAACGGAGAATCGGGGACGCGCTGATTGACGAACGGTCTCGGTGGTGATACCGCATAGGCAGGTTGAGGAGGTGTATAGTGAGGCTGGAGAGGTGGGGGGATAGTGCTGGCATTGGCCTGGCTAGCAACGTGAGTCTGCTTCTTCACTGCCTGGCGTCGGGATGATGTACGGCGAACGAGGGTGTCGAGAGGCGAGGAATGCAGCAGCCTGCCTTGGCTCGACTGGCGCTCGAATCCAGTGTGACCCGAAGCTTCCATATCAATCTCTGGAAGGCTTCAGTGAGACGGTCCCGATGGGCATGGTGTTGAGACCTAAAGTTATCCCAAGCTGTGTCTTATCCTCGCCCGAGTTTGCGGGCGGTAACGAGGATACTGGTTCCTGAGAAATTACATGACGTCGATACTACGGTCGTATCAAGTCCTTGTGCTCCATGAGTATATTTATCCCTCGTTATATTTAGTACACAAAAAGTCCCTTGGCACCAACTTATATACCCGCTGGTCGACGTGGTGTCTGCCCAACCCGCAGACCAGGATGCTTCGGCGTCCCAGGAACGATTATCTGCGAACCCCCGGTTGTAGTCTGGACTGCCAAAGCTTGTTCTGTCTCTTTCTTGGCAACCCTGGCATTTCCATTAGTTGTTAGCTATCCTCCCACGGCCGATGCCAGGGTGATGAAGGGACTCACTCTTCTCTTTGCTTTTTGATCTGGTTCTCCAGCTCGGCCCTCTTGGAGAATTCTCGGTCAGCTCTACGTCTTGAACTGCCATCGTCAAAGTTCTTCTCCCTAACAGAGTAGAACACAGAACCCAGATCAGCTGCACAACGGTGAGTGATGCACACATTCCTAGGAACGAAAGTCCACTTTACCTAGCCAATATGCATCGATGGCCGTGACCTGCGTCATGTATTCCTTCGAAGTGAGGATCAGCTCATGATATACAACATATGTTGGTGTGTCTAGACGAAAATAAGTCTGTGTTAGAAACGATGTAGTGAATACATACATCCCAACCCATACAGCGCACTGGTGGGATGTAGGTGCGTCGGTAGGCCAGTCCGGATGTTCACATACTCCCCGATACCTTTGACACGAGCAGCTTGGTGGAAATATCCAGCAGTGATTGCTTTCCTGGTGATCTTGTTCAGTCGTGTTTCAAGTCCTTCAAAGACAGTAGACATACCTCAAAATATCAAAGTCTGTTCCACAGGATATCATCTCCATTTTTTGGAACTTCATGATATCTTCAAGTTGCGCACGAACTTCCCGAGCTTTCCTGAGAAGCTTAGGATGTAAGAAATGTCGAGTAGCCCAATCGTCCCGGAAGCTGTGAGGCCCTTAGTGGACTAACACAACGGTGTCAAAAGTCACACGCACCCATGGCTCTTCCACTGGTTGAAGACGTTCAGGAGGGTCAGATGATCACTTTCCGGCACATTAAACTTCTCGCGAGCTGCATCAGCTTCCTCCATTCGTTCCTTAGGCCGGTAGAAGACACTGGGTACGGAGAGCATGGAAACGATTGTAAGCATCTCTCCAGAGCATTTATAATCCACGGAAGCGATCAACATCTTCGCCATCGATGGTTCCATAGGGAAGTCAGACATTTTACGTCCAACTGGAGTCAGATCCCCGACATTGTCGAGGGCTCCAAGGACCCAAAGCTGGTACATCGAGTTGATGATGTTTGCCTAGATGTCTGTCAATACTACGCCTGAAAAGGGATCACTGCTAATATACCTGAGGTGGAGGGTCCATGAAATCGAACTCCAACAGATTCTTGACACCTAGAGATTTCAACAACAACACGGTATTGGCCAAATTTGTCCGCTGGATCTCAGGTATGGTGTTAGGAAACATTTCGTTTCGGTAGGCCATCTCTGTATACAAGCGGTAGCAGAAGCTATGAAAGATTGTTAGAACACCATTTCAACAGATCCGCTCATGGTTGACTGACCCGCTGCCTGTTCGGCCAGCGCGACCCGTACGTTGATTTGCGTTTGCCTGGCTCACAGGGGTAATTTGAAGAGCATCCATACCGACTTTCGGGTTGTATACCTTCAGCTTTGAATACCCTGAGTCTACGACATACAGAATACCATCGACTTCGAATTCCTTAAGTGTACGGCAGATAGCACAGAAAACGACGACCTCACCTGTCAACGATGTTTCTGCAATGTTCGTGGCTACAATGACCTTTCGACGGCCATCACTAGTAGGCTCGAAGATGCGGGCCTGCAAGTCAGCCGGCATCTGGGAGTAGATAGGTAACACTGCCAAAGACGGTGGCTCATCCAGTTGTGCAAGCCTCTCTGGGGACACAGAAAATGAAAAGACGTGAGATTTTATATGGGGAGATGGCACTAACCCTGTACGACTTGACAAGTGACTTCTATATCTTCTTGGCCGGTCATAAAGACAAGGATATCACCCTGAGGTAACGAGAGATGAATCTGGAGGACTTGCTTGACGGCACTGTCAACGTAGTCTTCACAGGGAGATTTCGAATGGAATATTTCAACAGGGAAAGTACGACCAGGAATGGTATATGTTGGGGCGTTTCCGTAGAACGCGGAGAACTGGTTTCATGATTGAACAGGCTTAAACAATAATGAAGAACTCGAATCTCACCTTCTCGGCATTCATGGTTGCGGATGTGACAATGAGCTTCAAATCGCGGCGCCGTGAGAGGACTAGTGGGCTTTCTCAGCGATTAACTCCATTAGATGAAGCAATATCTTACTCTTCTTCAAAAGACCCATGAGAACATCAGTGCTGAGCGAGCGTTCATGTGCTTCATCGAGAATGATGACACTATATCTATCCAAGTCACCCTCGTTTAGGGATTCTCGCTGCAGTACACCATCCGTCATATCTGGAGAACGGACACCTGTTAGCTGAGATCAGAGTGGACGAAATGCTCACATTTAATCTTTGTCTCCGACGATGTACAGTCTTCAAATCGAATCGCATAACCAACGAGCCCACCAAGTTTACACTGCGGTACCATTGAGCACAAGAAAACATGGGAATCGTGTGACACACCTCTATCTCTTCAGAGACACGTTTTGCGACGGACATTGCAGCAACGCGACGAGGTTGCGTGCAACCGATAATGCCAAATGAGGCATATCCGTCTTCGTAAAGGTACTGTGCTAGTTGTGTGGTCTTACCAGAACCTGTCTCGCCGACGACAATGACAACTGGATTAAGTTTCGTCATCAGAGTTACAGACTCCTAACGAGTGGAACGTTTACCTTGGTTCTCTCGGATAACTTTCAGCAGTTCTTCTCGACATGCAAATGCTGGAAGGTATTCCCTCTGTTCCTTCAGGGTCCTACTTTTTGCGAACGAGCTGACCCCAGCCGACGTTTTCAGATGGCTAGCAAACTTCGAATCCCCTTTGTAATCCTCCTTTTCCCCAGAAGCAGCCGCTTTCTCTGCTGCAGCTGTTGATGCCCAGAACACAAAGGGCTACGTGAATGTCCAACTCGACAAGCATC
The DNA here is from genome assembly GCA_038089475.1 of Boletus aff. vermiculosoides. Lineage (NCBI taxonomy): Eukaryota > Fungi > Basidiomycota > Agaricomycetes > Boletales > Boletaceae > Boletus > Boletus aff. vermiculosoides. The sequence goes on along the minus strand of JBBPKW010000201.1, from coordinate 6,261 downwards.
GAAAATGTCAAACGGGAAACGTACCCTCGGCTTCAGCTTCCTCGTCCTTGACCCCCATGATGTTCCCCAATGACGTTCCTCCCAAAGCAGCGAGCTTGGCGGCAGCTTTCGCACGTTCAGCCTGTTCTCGTTTCTCCTTCACAAGGGTACTGCCTTTCTTGGAGAACACGGCCATATCACTTGTTGCATCCCTGATCGGGTTGATAGGTTCCAGCTGTTTTGTAAAGATTGTTTTCCCATCCAAGAACGGGGGCTTGAGATCATGAACCATAACATGGACGGCTGATTCTGACTCGTCTTCGAAATCGAGATCAAATTCTTTGCGGGTGGCAACACCAGAGGTAACCATTCGGTTGGCTTCCCATAAGTCGTTGTCAGCATTCTAGGGATCGCTCAGTAAACAAGACCACGTGTTATAACAGCGTTGAGTGCTTACATATTGGGCCTGCCTGGCCGAGATTC
>JBBPKW010000200.1:0-16679 GCA_038089475.1 Boletus aff. vermiculosoides | reverse complement strand
TTCAGTGTTATCCGCGAACATATTGTCCCAGAACATATACCCCGTGAACTCTTCGTCCCCTCGGCCAAACTTGCGCCCCGCAGACAGAGTTTGGTATCTGAGATGTATCTTCGGCTCTCTAAGCTTCAAGTTTGTTACGCTGTATCTCAAGACGACGACCTGCTTGTTTTCCATCACCAAGACGGGAGAGGAAATGCAGAGAATGATAGGTCAGGGCGAATTCGTGGTTTGATGATGGAGTGACAGGTAGTCGGTATTTTTATAATGCAGGTAACATCCGAGGTCGGACTGTCTGCGAGTCTGCCGAAAACAGTGTCCATACCAAGCTTCGAGAACGTCGGAAACGATGAGATGTGGACAAATTCTGTCACCATCTTAATTGCAAACTAGTAGCATTGCAAACGTTCAAGGTAAAACACATGGATTACTCTTCAAACTCCGACTAGAAATAGTATTAGATCCCCCCCCCCTGATTTCCGTACGGTCACCACCTCTTTAGACGGTTATCGGATGAACGGCTCACTCATACGGCGGAGGCGACGTGGCGACCCCAAACCTCCTTCTATAAGTGACACCGAGTATTTCAGCGACAGCGCAGGCCATACTGTCGAGCAACCCGTCTCCGCCACCGTAGAAGCTCTCTCTTCCCATTCTGAACAGTTCGCTTCCGAGGTCGACTCTCCCGCTGAAGAATTAGATAGCCCTGTTGCATCTGGATCGACGCTTCCACCACCATCCACGACACCCATAGCCCAGTTTTCGGATGAACTAAAAGTGCCAGCGGAAACGGAATCCCCTGATGCCGTCAATGAGCGTGCTTGGTATGAGTTCGACCTCTCGGTGGTCCTCGCCCTGCTTTCCCCAATCGCGAACTGGCTGACTGGGAGTGATTACGTCAAAAATATCCTCCTTATCCTTCTCCTCGTCTTTTACCTCCATCAAATCATTGAAGGTGCGTCCCCATGTCGTCATCGTCTTTTGACCTCTGGAAAACGATAATCTCTCAGTCCCCTGGAACCTTTACCTGGCATCAAGACCACGTCGCGCACTTCGTACCCCACCGCAAGATTATACTTCCACTGCGGACAAGTATCACCGTGCCGCATTGTCTGAACTGCACGCACTCGAGATCTTTTATCTCACCTTATCCATCCTGTCTCCTTTCCTTGGCGCCACACTCCTCCGCACGGTCGTAGTCTCCTTCTCCGGCCCATCGGCCGTGTCATGGTTCAGTTTATCCCTTTTCGTCCTGGCAACTGGAATGCGCCCGTGGAAGCATGCCATTCAACGCCTCCGGGAACGGACCACAGACTTACACACCATCATCCACTACCCTCCATCGGACACAAAGAAAATGGAGGTTTTGATAGACAGGGTCGCACAGCTCGAAGCAGAGCTCAAATCCTTGCGGAAACAGTCCAAATCTTTCAATTCGGATATGTACGACCACGTAGAGGATGCAATCGAGATGATGGAGATAGCAGCGCGTAGGCAGGAGAAAAAGGCAGAGGTTTCAAAAGCTTACGTAGAAGGAAGGTTGATGAGGCTGGAACAAAACGTCGAGGCCCTTCTAGAACGAATGGAAATTCGTGCCGACAGGCCCGCCTTCTACAGATTCATGGCCCAAATTTCCGCGTTTGTCTCGGCATTGATCGAACAACTATCCCCGATCCTTCCTACTTGGGTCGTGGTGCGTTGTCGGGGTAACGTTTCGCGGTCACCTCGGTCTTCGCCGAAGATGGGTCGTCCCCGCACTTCCATAAAACTCGAGACTATACCTGAGGTTGCCACATTCCAACCCAAATCTTCCGTCCAGTCGTCCCGTTACCTTCAAATTCCAGGCATCGGTCTTGTTTTACGTATCGGCGACCTTGCCACGCTCCCACTCCGCCGCGTAGTCGCTTATCTTCTTGCAGGACAAATATATTCTCCCCGCACACACGCATAATTGTCCTGGTTCTCAGCTGCAGATCCATACACCGCACCTTCATCATAACGTATCCGCAATCCGCACGCTCCCAGACCTTCCTATCCACCCCCTCCACTGTATCTTTGCGGGATTGTCATCATATTCGTTTAAGCGTGTATCAGTACTAGTATCCATTTCGCCCACAAATTAGGCTTCTAGTCTGGAGAGCTTGGGAATTCATGGGATAGTTTGTACCTACCATATCAGGTGATTACTTTCATACCTGCCATTCTTGGACTTACTCCTGTCCCTCAGACTGTAGCATTGTCGAGGCTGTCGGAGAACAATGACGTCTGCTCTTGTACTTTCCATGGAAGTGAGCTTGTCGGTCCGGGAAGGGCTGTCACGCAATCAATCCCGTGGTACTACTTTGTATTCCGGCCCTGCGTTGAACCTCACTCTCAGGCTGCGTGGGGGGTGAGGATTTAAGTATGATTCCCTGGTGCGAAGGAAGCTGCCACACTTCAATACCCCCTTCGTTCTCTTTTGTTCCTTGTTGTATTGTCGCGATGCATCCAGAAATTCCGGTGCTGTCCTTCATTTCTGCAGCATTGACCCTTGTACCTCTGATCTGGTACATCCGTGCTCGCAACATTGCTGCTGTGGCCATTGGAATATGGCTTTCGGTCACGAATTTAACATACGCGGTCGATGTCTTGATCTGGGCTGAGGATGCTAACATCACAGTATCGGTGTGGTGTGACATTTGTAAGTTGATCTTTTCTGCCCACCTCTTCTTCTAATTTGTGGGCTCTCCGAAGCAACGAGTTTCATTACTGGTTCGCGCATTGCGCTGCCTGCGGCATGCCTCTCCATCTGCATCCATCTTGAACGTCTGGCTTCCTTTTGTCAGACCTCCACACCTCAAGCCAAACGACGACGTATCATATTCGAGTGTTTAATGTGCTTTGGATTACCTGTCGTGTATACTGCTCTGCGTACGTTTACTCAGAACTTTTCAGTCGCCTCTACTCAAACACGACATATTTGGTAGATCTGATCGTTCAGCCTCGTCGGTTCGATCTATTTTATGGTTTTGGTTGTCGACCTGCTACTTATCCTACCGTTGCTGCCATATTTCTCGTCATGATACCCCCGCTTTTGCTGACAGGTGCGACGATCGTTTGCGCTGGTGCGTCTTGTCCTGTCTCAGGTCCGAGACTTGCACCTATACACCATCGTAGGGATTGCTTGGCGACATTTCGTTGTCCATGGCGTCCAGTTTTATGGGAAGAGGGGCTCAATCTCTTCTCTTACACGCAACCTGTATCTCCGGCTCGTCGGGATGGCGCTATTGGAAGCGGTATTCTCTGCTCTCTTAGTTGCCGTTGTGATCTGGGGTGTGCTCTTTCCAGGGATGGCCCCCATAGGGAATATGACGAGGCATCTAAGTGAGGTCCTCGTATGGGGCCCCGATTCAATTACCAACGACATCTGGACTGTACTCGAGATCGAATGGTCTCTGACTGTGGTCCAGTCGGTCGTGTTCTTTGGGTTGTTTGCCTGCCGGATGGAATTTGTGCGCGAAGGGTGGGAGCAAATCCGCTCGTCCCTGCGATCACTGAGAAGAATGGATCCGTCTGTAATGTTCGGACAAGGCGCTTCAGAGCAATCGTCAATGAGGTACGCGGACATTATCGATCGGAGCTTACCTTGGCTGACATGTGTGCTAGCACCTCTGTGCCAACCCTCCCCATGACGGTGGTAGATTTGTCACTGGTTATTCCGTCCGCCAGCGCGCTCACTCCATACGGTCACTCGACGGACAAGTCTCTCCCTTCGACACCCGGCTCGTCACGTGCCCCTTCTCCCGTCGGGGACGCACCAGAAGACGTTGTAGTCTCTGCCATTGTACCAGTTATGATCCCCCTCGAGTCACCGTCTCGCGCTTCAGCCATCGCATCGTCGCACAACTCACTCGAGTCCAACTTTGATCCCAGCCGACTTGTTTTTTCTCCTGACGCATGGCCTCGAACCCCAACATCGATCCCTGCTCGTTCTCCTCGCCGTTCCTTGAGCGCGGGATACATTCCCAAGGAAGATCTGAATCGGTTTGATGTGGATGTTCCCTTTCCCCGGGCCAAACAAGCCGTACATGTTAGATCGTTTACCACAGAGTCTTGTACGAAACATCCGGGGTGCGGGTTAGGGAAACACCAGACTATCTATGTGACAGTGGTCAAGGAAATGCGATACGACTCCCCCCTCCCCTCTCCTTTTTCTTCTTCCAGTGTATGTTAGTCTCGGACCGTTCGTTTTTGGCGCCTTTCAGAAGCTCAGACTCGTCCTAGGACTCAGTGTACGCGCACGCGGTGCTCTGTCGGCCAACTCCTGGGATGCCTGGTTCGAGCCTAGATTGAATGTGTGCGTTCGGATTCGCTGCGCTCTTTTAGCTCTTCTATTCTTTGTAGCCCTAGCACGTTATGTAAATTCAGCCTTCGTGTAGTATGATGCGTCGCTCATCTGTAGCATATGTATAGTAGTAGGCGGCCTTGCGGGCAAGGTAGCGATGTAAATGGCTGAGTGAACTCAAGTCTCATGGGTGTGTTACTTAGAGTCCGGTTGCCAGTTGAGGTTTGTCCCCGCTTCAGGAAGATCTCTATTGTCTCCAACGTCTCGCGTCTGGCAGTATGTCACTGCTTGACTCTGAACCCCCATCATCAGATTCACTATTATGCCTTCATTACCACTTCGTGCAGTTGTGGCGAAAGACCCTGGTCCTCACGGTGACTAAAAGGTGGAATTCGTCTTCTGGCGCCCACGTCCGCTCTGCGACGCCTTGTATTCTATCAATAACGACACCGTGAGTTTGTTGCCTGGATGCTTTGGGTGTTAAACTTTTGCCAGGGTAAGCACTTACGATTATTTCTTAGGACATGGATACTTTTGACCCTCGCAGTCTCCTCCGCCCGTCAGCTGCTTCTATGGTTTGCGCCGCCACTCGACCTCACTTGACCCGCTTTGCTGCCGGATCATGGACAGAACTCTATCCTCTAAACCATTAGCGTTTCTACAGCCGCTCTGCTGTGGCCCGTTCTAATGGCGTGGGAATCAATATTCCACTCACCGGGTAAAGGTCAGTTTCATCAGCCCTTTATTCTATCAATTTTTATGGATCATGGGACATCGTTACATGCGCTCTCATCCCCTCGATAGCCTTTAAATGCCAGATTTGGCGTTCCATGATGCCACCGTTCGCTTTGCCATTTCGGGACATAAACGAACTTCCCAATCTGGGTGGTGGTTTATGTGTCGGAATGGGAATGTGGTGGCTTCGGCGACTGCAAAAGTCGGGTGAATGACACCTGTCTTACTTCACCCGAGATAAGGGGACATCCAAATCCGACTACAAGGTATGCATTCTTTCACTCGACCTTTATTAAGACCTCCCAAGGCTATGGCCCGGCAGCGACTTTTGCTCCTCCCCCCCTTGCGTTTGAATTCATCATCTACAACTGTGTTGAGATGATTCCCGACCCACCGAACTGGTTTTTCTCCGCATGTTCCTTTATCGGCTTCATACTATGTATGATTCCCCTCCCATGGCACCTTGAAGGTAACTCTATCGTCCCGAAGCATCGTATTTTCTCTAACGTGCCACCCAGCCTGGAACACGGGCACTTGCCTATACATGATATGGACAGGCTTGACATGCTTAGTCCTCTTCATCAATTCGGTAGTTTGGAATTCGGACGTCATCAACAAGGCGCCAGTCTGGTGCGATATCTGTACGTGTTTCACCATTTTTGTTTTCAGGACATCGCTCACCAACTGTGCAGCCACCAAGTTTTTGATTGGGAGCGCAGTGGGCATCCCCGCAGCGTCACTCTGCATAAACCGCCGCCTGTACCAAATCGCCTCTGTTCAGTCTGTGACCAAGACGCGTGCGCATAAGCGACGTGATGTCATGATCGATCTGGCTATTGGTCTCGGTATCCCCTTGCTCGAGATGATTCTCCGTGAGTGCTGCAGAATAGGTCCAAGTACTTACGGTTGTTTACTCACTCGCCATTAGACACTGTCGTTCAGGCACATCGTTTCGTTATCGTGGAAGAGTTTGGCTGTTTCCCCTTCACCTGGAACACTCCCCTGGCATACCCACTTGTCTGGGCTTGGCCCATCGCCATTGGTCTTGTATCAGGATTTTATTGCAGTACGTGTGCTTAGGACGTGTCGTGATGTTGGGCTAATCGCACCTCGTAGTCCGGACCATTCGCGAACTCGCCATCCGAAGAGCGCAGTTCAAAGAGTTCCTTTCAGCCAACAGGAACTTGAGTTCCAGCCGGTATTTCCGCCTCATGGCTCTCGCCGGCGTTGAAATTCTCTGCACCGTTCCTCTCGCATGCTGGGCCATGTATAACAATTTGTCCGAGGGCCCCTTGCCGCCGTACGTGAACTGGAGCTATGCCCACAACGACTTTGGTGCGATCGAACAACTCCCTTCCGTTGTATGGAAGCAGAGTCAAACGCTGGTCTCTGGCTTTGAGGTGACGCGTTACTTTGCCGTTATCGGCGCGGCCATTTTCTTCGGCTTTTTCGGGTTTGCGGACGAAGCACGGAGGAATTATCGGCTTGCATATGTGTCGGTCGCAAAACGGGTTGGTCTCTCCACCGGATCTATCTCCGCCACCGGAACTTGGACAGCCAATGGGTACGTCAACGAATTGAATTCTGATTATCATCATGGGGTTCACCTGATCTCACGCATTTTTTTTCTTCTGCTTCTCCCGAATAGCACCAACCCAGATATGTCCAACAACGGCCGCTCTGCCGCCATACCTGTCTTCACTGCGGAGAAGAAGAAGCGCGATTCGCTCGCGTCATTTTCGTCGCGCATATCGTTGCCAGACTACGGTGGTGCACTGGCGGACGTGAAGAAGGTGCCATTTTCGCCCACGACCACATCCTCGGGATCGATGTCGAAGGAGTCGCTGCCCAGGTCGCTTGTGGATTTGGACGATGTGCCATTGCCTATGCTCCCCGAGGCTTCGCTCGATAGGAGCGCGCCGCCTCGGTACGCGTCGTCGGACGACGCGTCTCATGCAGTCTGAATGTGACCCCCTCATCCTCCACTCTTTCTTCTTTTACCCGCGTCTTGGATAAATGCCCAGCGAAAGGTCTCTTCTCCCCCCGCAGTTTTGGTTTCATTCCTCTACGGTCTCCAGCGATGTCTCGTGTGTCAATTCCGATCATTATTTTGTATTGTTAGCGAATCTCCCCCTCTCGCTCTTTTTTTTCTTACATGTACACTCATATTGGATACCCTCCTCGCCTCGATTCTAAAAATCCTCTCCCGAACGATCTACTTCGAGGCTCCCATAGACGACAGTGTAGCACTTATTCATGGTAATATAATACTTGAAGACCAACATTGTAGTATGGTGTGTTCCTCTCAAGACTCAACATCGCATTCGGACCGCTCTGATACCGAGAACCCGCTCAGTATACGCCGGGAACCAAACGACAAGGTACCCTCTTTGCCCACGCTCGCCACTCTTCTCCAAAGTTCTCTTCCAGCATCGCATCCTCCTTGTTCATCCGCTTGTTCACCACTACGTACATGATCCCCAACGCCGCCGCCCACACGCTCGTCAGTGCCATCACAGCTCCCCTCTCACGCCCGTCACTTCCACTTCCGCTGCCGGTACCGATGCCGTCTGTCATCCGATTCTGAATCCAGCCCCCAAACACCCCGACGACCCACCCCCGTCGATCGAGTACGAAGAGCAACCACCCTAACCCGATCGCCAGTCCGCCCGTATAACTCGGGTGACGGACGACCCCGTACACGCCGTCAGTGACGAGCGCGTGGGAGGGGCGGATGGCGAGTTCGAACGTGAAGCGCGGGCCGAGGGCATGGAAGCAGTGGGATCGGAGGAGGGTGCCGGTGAGTGTGAGGAGGGCGCCGGTGAAAAAGGAGGGTGTGAGCGTGGTGAGTGTGGTGAGGGGGTCCAGCAGTGGATCCGAGGCGAGAGTGGAGGAAGGGAGGATAGAGTGGAGGAGAGGGCGGGCGAGTTGGGGTGGACAGTACCCGCTCAGTGCGAAGAGGACCGAACCTTGGAGGAAGGCCCAGGACCATATCATCACCTACGTAATGGTTGGGAATATCAATGAATCGTCGGCCCAACCCGGAAAAAAAAAGGACACACTCTGAAAAGGGCGGTGATATAGGGTAACCCGCGTTCTGAACCGCGTTGTTTGCGTAGTTGGTCGATGGGGGGTCGGACATTTGGTGCTGTGACCGCATACTGCTGAGCGCTCACGACGACGACGAGCAGCAATAATTTCGCGATTGCCATCGTCACTTATGTCAAAGAGGATCGACAAGAAAGCAAAGCGCCAGCATCCATGGCAACACCCACTACGGCGACGCCCGGCCTAGACATCCAGTAATAAAAATAAGTACACTAGTGTCCTCCCCATTGGACGAATTGAACAAATCCCTGCCAAAACGAACCGTAGCACCCATAGAACCCACTACTACCGTAGCGGGGATGATTGTTGTTTGCGAGTCATCAATGCGCAAAAAATATGTCCAATGAATTTGACCAATCGTACATATAATGTGATCGTATCTGTGCATCTGTGGGTATCTTGAAAACTTGAACATGACAACAGTGCAGTATCAGAATGACGAGCAAGAAAATCCAGAAAAAGATGTGTAACGACAAAATTGTGAGAGATAGGTTGAAACAACTTTTTTTTTTACCCCGAGGTACTCGACTTGGTCAAGACGAGGTGCAGCCCTCTCTCGACATACGCCCTCAACCGTGCCTCCACTTCCTTGATCTTGTCGTCCCTCGTGTCCAACCCATACTCGAACGTCGCAAGCTGCAACGAAAACCGCTTGAGCTTGGGTGTCGTCTCACAACGTGACGCCACGAGACGCGTGATGGCATCGACGGGGACGACCGAGGAACATCTCATGTGGAGCACCTCAAGCGCTGGGCAAATCCATTGGCTCTCGCTGCCCAACTCGTTGTCGTATGCGAGCGCGGTGATAAGCCCATGGTTGAGCCGAAGAACGCCTGGGAAGAAATGCAATGACTTCAATTGATGAAGTTGTGCGAGACAGGACAACATCGCAGGATCAGCGATGTCGACTCGGTTGAAACACACGCTCTCGAGCGTGTCCGCACAGCGCGCCAAAAAGGGGAGACATTCTGTTTGCCCGGTGAAACTGCCGAGCGCGAGACTGACGTTTCTGATGTCAAAATGACGTAGTTGGGGCATGCGGATGGCATCGAAAAAGTGTTGGAGATACGGCGTTTGGACGTAGATGCTCGATTTGAACGTGTGGACGTGGGGCAGGGTCACGGGCACGATGTGTGCTGGGTCAACGTCATTGATCGGGGCACCAATACCGAGGTAGAGCGTGGTTAGGTTGGGACAGCGGACAAGGGTTTGAAGGTAGTCGCTATGAACAGGGTTCCAAAAGGAGCTCGCATCGTATTCAAGATTCAGATGCTGAAGCTGCGCCCAGGGGACCTGGAAATCGTGAAGGTCAAGACAACACCAAGACAGGCTCAGGCTTTTGAGACTGGGTGCGGAATGCAGCACGATCGGGGGTGGATTTTCACTCGTGGGAAGCGAGTTGGCGTTTTGCAGCTCCAAATGTTGGAGGTACGGCAGGGGACTCTGAGTGAACGTCAAAAGACAGCTGAGAGATCGGGATGAGAAATGCAGGGTGAGATCTTTCAGCCGGCAGCCGAGGGTGAGGATATCCTTGTCAAGATGCATGAGCGCATGCCATGGAATGAGGGGGCCTTTGGCATGACTGAGAAAGAGGGATATTGGGAGTGCTTTCGAGCGAGAAAGCCACACGTGCATCGATAGACTCTTGGATTGTACCAGAGCTTCCCAATCTTTGGTGCCTGATGGCAAATCGAGTTGCAACGTGGTCCATAAGCATGGAAGGGAAAACAGGAGGTACCGCCAAGAACGGCAAACCTGGCCTAGTAATAGTGGTGCCATCCGAGGGTCGGCCCTCGGGATGGGATGGTCCCGAATACAGTACTCAAAGACCTTTGCCATGATGTCCGTGGGCATGCGGCGAACGGGAGACATGAGTGCTTCAAGCTCTTGGACGACGCTTTGGACTTGATCACGTTGCTGCTCGAGACGTTGCACTTGGGCACGAGCACGTTCGATCTCCTCGGCAAAGATGGATAATTCTGCCTTGCGTTCTCCCAACAACTGATGGATGCGTTGCATATCCATCGGAGATGGAACCGAGTTTGTACAGAAGAGCTGGGAAATCGATGGCTACGGAAGGAGACGTCAACGAAGCTCGTTGGAATTTTTTTTTAATGTATAGGAGATAAACCTTGACATAAATGGGACCCGTGGAATACATACCGGTATTTTGGGGTCCATGTCGCACGAGCGCAGGGAGAATCGAGCAGAAGAACCGAGAAAAGGCATGGGCGAGGAGGAAATGTGCCACGGGGCCCGGGGGGTCCGTTGTTGGCAGAGGGGGCTTCGATGGTGGGAAAGGGAAGCTGTGGTCACCCTGCATATTTGTGTGCCTTCACGCTTGGGCTTACGTTCTAGGATCCGAGGCTCGAGCGAATAGGGCGCAAAATGCTCAAACGGGCGCGTGTCATTGATCAGTGGCGCACCATGTCACATATGCCACTGGCAGTCGCTGAACGTGCCAAACAGAGTGCCATTGTCAAGAATGGCGAGCACGGGTGTGGTGCTACAAGGTTTAATGTACTTGGCGCTCAGCGGAAGTTTAAGACAGCCGTTGGCAGTTACGCCCCCATCGCATCAAATCGAAACTGTATCACCATTCACCATGAGCGACCGGCCACCTGCACGCGGTTTCAATCTGTTGGGATGGACAACAAGCGTCAGTTTGGTCCTGTTATTTCTCAAGGCTGTTGCAAAATATGGCCAAACAATGACCACCACGCTTACCGACTTGCTCTGGCGTAAAGCATACGCGTCCCGGTCAGTCCAAACTCTGGCTCACTCTTCTTCCTCGATAACACTCCACAGCACATCTACAATGACACCACCACCACCAGTTCCAGACTTTTCTGCTCCCCCACCCAGGCTCGTGCTCGACGAGTTCATCGCCAAGGCACTCTCGTCGACGCCTGCGGACCTGCATCCCTTTTTCGAGGCGTTCAAGAGTCTCTACACACGCAAGTAGGGCACACACGTTGACCGTCGTGGACAGCACTCATTCCGGGTGACAGACTATGGCACCAGCTCACACTCAAGCTGTCCGAGTTCTTCGATCACCCACTTTCAAAGCAATGCCGCGTGGTCGTCTTCCAGCAGTTCGTGAGGGACTTTGAGTCCAAATTAAACCAGCAGAAGCTCGTGGAGCTGGGGACACGGGTGTCGAAGGAGATAACGAGTGCGTTCCATTTCATGCCGGTAGTTCCCGTCAGAAATTCATTTGGTCGCCCAGATCCGCAGGCACAGCTCGGATTTCTGAGTGCACTGCTGTCACGGATCGATGCCGATAAGTCCAAGGAGGCATATGTGCTGTTACTAGCGAACATTGCGCATGCGAAGCTGGTGTATGGCGATCTGGAAGGGACAAAGAAGGACATGGACGCTGCTTGGAAGACGCTCGATCAACTCGAGGGTGTGGATAATGCTGTGAATGCATCGTATTATCGAGTTGCTGCGGACTACTACAAGGTGATATGAATGATCGAGAATGTTTGTGGTAGATGACAAGGCTGACGCAATCGGGATTGCAGGCGAAAGCAGAATATGGGCCATATTACAAGCACTCGTTGCTGTATCTGGCATGTGTTGATATTGGGACGGACCTCACGGCAGAGGAACGTTTACTGCGCGCGCACGACCTTGGCATTTCGGCCTTTCTCGGGGAGAGCATCTACAACTTTGGGGAACTGGTGGGTCGATTTGAAAAGGACTGTTTTTGCAGCGAGTGCGCGAGGAGGAGTGACGCTGACGAAGTTTTTTTTTTTTTTTTTTTCTGTTCCGTCATAGCTGATGCATCCGATATTGGATGCGCTGGACAACACGCAGTATGATTGGATCAAGAAGCTGTTGTTTACATTCAACGAAGGGAACATTGGCAAATTCGAAGCGTTGGCGCCACTGTTTCCGCAGGAGGTGCGTGATGGGTGCGGAGAGCCGTGCCGGGACGGGGGAAGCTGAGGAGGAAATGGAATTGCAGCCGATCTTGGAACAAAACTATCCGTTCTTGCGGCAGAAGATCTGTCTCATGGCGCTGATAGAGTCGGTGTTCAAACGGAGTGCAAACGACCGGACGATGACGTTCCAGACGATCGCCGAGGAGACGCGCCTGGCGATGGATGAGGTGGAACATTTGATCATGAAGGCGCTGAGGTGAGCAGGAAAGGGAGGATATGGAAGGGGGCGTGTCGCTGATAATCAAGTGCGTGCAGCCTCAAGTTGATTCGAGGTACGCTGGACCAGGTAGATGAAAAAGCACACATAACGTGGGTGCAGCCGCGTGTGCTGTCACGGGGGCAGATTGGGGAGCTGGCTGGACGGCTGGGTGTATGGATAGAGCGGCTTGGCCGGGTAGAAGAACGGATAGCGCCGCAGCTGTCGGGCACGGCCTAGTACACGACTTGGTAGTGGCGGTGACAGTGAAATAAAATAAAAACATATCCATTGAATCTTTTCTAGCTCTCGTTTGATTATCACCCCCCCCCCCATGTCAGACAGCTCTCCCCCAAAGCATCGCCGCGTGTCTCGTCTCGTCCCCGCCTGGAACTTTCGCGACGACTCTACAATCCCCGACCGAAAACCAAAGATGCGCTCTCCCACAGACGACACATCCCGCGACGCTTTCGTCGTACAGAAGAAACCCAGAAAAAAGTGGACAGAAGAGGAAACACAGATGCTCGTCGACGGTTGCAACACGGTACGTACATCACCACCACCACCACTACCACCATTACACCCGCCACTCACCCCCGCCCAAGTGGGGCGTCGGTAACTGGAAGGCCATCCTCAAGGATCCAAAGCTCAGGTTCGACAACCGCTCCCCCGTCGACCTCAAGGATCGGTGCGTATCTCCCTCTTCCCTTTTCTTTTCCCTCATCTCCCCCCAGATTTCGCACCTACTTCCCCGACGCGTACAAGGAACACTACCCCAACGCAAAGACCCATCTCTCCAGCAAGGTCCGCTCCACCCTCCCAGACGGCCGCTCCATCTTCGAAAAGACCCGCTCCAAGAAGCGTCGTCCCTTTACCGAAGAGGAGGACCGCGCCCTCAAGGCTGGCTACGAAAAGCACGGCACAGTATGGGCCACCATCGTCAAGGACCCCATCTTCCAGGAGCAGAACCGTCGCTCCACCGACCTCCGCGACCGCTTCCGCAACGCATTCCCTGAGCTCTACCAGGCCGCGGGCTACAAGCCTCGCAACGCCCCAAAGAAGAAGAGAGACGGCGCACTCCATCTCCCCATCCGTGCCGCAACGGACGATCACCTCCCCACCACCACCTCCCACATCGGTCCAACGCGCCAGAAACGCGCCTCCAGAATCCTCAGGGGCGGTACAAAGAGCGTCCCCGAGAGCGCTACCTGCTCAGAAGACGACGACAGCTCCGCCGGCGAAGAAGAGTCCTCCCGCAGGCTCTTCAAGTGTCCCCCTATCACAACAGAAACATCCCCCCAGGACGACCCCCCGTCATCGGCAGAGCCGTTCGCCGAGATGGACATGGAGACAATTGACCCTTTATCCGAGCCCCTCTCCATCCCTGACTTTATGCCCAGCGCGTCACATTCCCTCTCGGAGCTCACCGATTCATCACAGTCGCAGGGCACATGGTCCAGCATCGAGACCCCAATCCACTCCAGCAGCTGGTCAACCAACACCGGTTCACCGACATCGTCGCATATATCCTCCTCCGACTACCCTTTCAATCAATCGCCCTTTATGCGTCGCATGCCCACCATCGGCAAGTCTCCCTGGGGCGCGCAGGACTGGTTTTCTGCCAATCCCCGACTCGACACCTCCACATTTTCCAGCAGCGGCTCCTCATTCGCCGACGGCCTCTCCCCAGCTCCTTCCTCCCCCTTTTCCTTTCATCACCTCAATCACGGCGTCATGGATCGGTATGACTTATTTCCGACCACCTTTCACGACTTTGCCTCTGAGGCTGGCATGGGAGATACCCACTCCACCTTTTCCGACCCTGAGATGTTCCCCACTAGCACATTTAGGGGCTTCACCCATCACTCCAACTACGCCGGTGACCTTATCTTTGGCGCACGCACCCATCAACCGCAGCAGTCGTATTATGGTCCCGGTTTCGGATTCGGAACACCTGGCCTCGGACTGTCAGGCATGCAGCAGCCCTCTGGCATGCACCCCATGCAGATGCACACGCCCGCACTCCCTGGCATTGACGAAATCGAGCTGGCGTCGATTACGCTCAACGATCAGGTTGAAGTCCCCGCGTCTGCATCTGCCACCGGCGAAGTTGGCGTCCAGAAAGACGATACAGAGACGTCTCTGAATATCGCATCCACTATCGAGTTGTTCGCCATCGCGCCCCACAACCTGGAGGACATGGTCGATCTGGCACATTCAACGCCGCCTGCGACGCCACTCTTAGCATCTCGTCCGATGCGTCCCCTGTCGCATGTTCATTCATCTGCGTCACATGGCCGATCCATATCTGTGCCGCCGTCAGAGCCGCGCTCCACAATGGCACGTTCTACACAGGTTCAACCCCATTTGCAACCCGTCATCACAACCACGCGCTCGCTGCCTTTTTTCGACGCGCTCCCTCATCACTCCTCGGAGTCCGCCCCATTGCATGCCTCAGGAGACTCGCAGTCGGCCGTCGATCTGTCGAAGCTGTCGACTTCCAGCGATTTCCACAATCTACCCTTCCTCGACTTGCATTATTATAGCGGCAGCCATTCTGCGGATGGCCACCATGACGTGAGTTCAGGCGCCACAGACACCTCAAGGCAGGGTCAAGCTCTTGATTTGGCGCGCTCAAACATGTCTCTGAGGTCCGCGCCACCAACCGCGCCGTACTCTTCGGTCACGCAGGCACTTCAGACAGCGCAAGCGTTGCTCGTGGAGACGGCCCAGGAAGTGACTGTGAGTACAGGAACGGGTGCGCGCCAGCCACACCAGCGTGGTATGAGCTTTGTCTCGCCGCAAGATCTGCAGTTGCGCAAGGTCAGTGACAACAAGCGCAAGCGGGCCAGCTGGGACGGTGGCGCATCTTGAAAATGCCTCGCCTCCCGCCCTCGTTGTCTTTTCGCGTCTCTTTGCATCTCGTGCATCCTGTGGACCTGGATCTCGTTTTCTTTATCCGTCAATACTCGTCGCATTTGTCGCTCTGTCGAATCATCATTTCCCCCCCCCATGATCCCACATGTGCTCCCGTTCGCTTTCGCCATACTGTCCCCCCCTTTTTTTCCTGTCCTCGTTTCGTTGTTTTCACTTGCATTGCTATCCATCATGTCCCCACCGTGCCGCCGTCACCGAATCAGGCGCACGACGGACCTTTGCATCACACACACGCACAAGTTTCTCTTCTTTTCTTTTTCCCCCGCCCGTCTTGCGGTATGAAAGTATGTATTATAGTTGATCAGTACACGTATACGTATATAGCCTCGCTGTCGCGGGCGACGGTTGCCTCTTTTTTTTACCATGATTGCGCTTCGTTCTCGTAGCACTCTGCAGAGCTGGTACTTGTTCTCGATAGTTGGGACGACCTCGACGGTCCGTCCCTTTCGTTCGCCACTGAAATTCGATTCATGGTAAACATGGTATACGTGGTGTGGTTGGATGGACTTCCCGTCCCAGGCAAGGTTTGGTTGTGCAGATACATGTGTGTACATATGGACGCACCATCGTACGAGCCCTGGATCTGTCACCATCGAGGCGGGTGACTCCGATCGGACGCAGTCCAAGTCTCATCAAAATGAGATGCCGCGCTAGAAAACCCATACTACTACATCACGCGCCGAGTTACCGGTAAAGATGTCTATCCGGGTTTAGCCCCCATAGAACAAATCACCGTGCAGACTACTGCATGCCACCTGACCGAATGAGTGTGCGCGTGTGAGTGTACTGCTTGTCAAAAAAGAATGGGGAAATGGGGCACAGCATGGCACAATTAGCATCACTTTTGATCGTGCTGTTATCCACGATGCACGCCACGCGTTCCCCGCCGCCTCGTTTTCTTTTTTTTCTGCCTCTCTGTTTTTTTTTTGATCTATCCCGGGTCGAATCGGATGGAGGTGAGGCTATTGGAATTGGAATTGGACAAATGGGGGGGGTACTGATTTGAATTGAGATGGGTGGGTCGGCCACAGACGATGACAATGACGATGACGATGACGATGACGATGACTGACGCTGTTGATGTTGATCGGAAAAAAAAAGAGAGGATGGGAGGAGGACGATGGATTTGATCTGACAGATGGACGATGATCCAGCACTGACAGCCCGAGTGAGGGCCGATAAGTTTCGGAGATCTCCCTCTTGAGTCTCGTCCCCATTGGAATGATTGACAGCCCACCACCGCCTTTCCTTTCCTCCTCTTCCTTTTCTTTGGGGCCACGTTCGGGTCACGGGTTTGTTTCGTCAGTGCAACGAGTTCACCGCATTTCCAGCCGTTCGGGGTATTCTTCCCTCCTTTCCCTTTTTAATACATATATCCAAGGACCTACATGCGTTGTTCGCGCGTGCACGCAGTATAATGACGCCTGTGTCT
>JBBPKW010000198.1:2820-14626 GCA_038089475.1 Boletus aff. vermiculosoides | reverse complement strand
GAGGCCGCCATGGCGAGCCCCAGTAAAATTCGTCAACGAAAGGCAATCGGGGCTCTTCCACGAACGGACAGCTACGACAGAGACGACGAGGATCATGTTGACGTGTTGTATCGCCATGCAGTGCGTATTGCAGACCTGCGTTCTTGATATGTTAGCCGACTATGTTCCCTTCCGCAGCACACTCGAAGCGCGTTCGAGCAGGCTTTGGACACCCCACAGGCAAGTGCTGCAGTCGTGGGTGTCCTCACTGCTGTCGCCTTCATGCTACGATTCTATAAAATCAATCAACCTGACCAAGTAGTGTGCGTGCATTCTTCACTAATACCTTCCTCAGAAGCTCAAATTCATACACTCCACTAGCTTCGATGAAGTTCACTTTGGCAAGTTTGCCTCCTACTATATCCTTCGGCAGTATTACTTCGATGTGCATCCACCCTTCGCAAAACTTCTTTTTGGACTTGCGGGATGGTTCGTCGGCTTTGATGGTCATTTCTCGTTCGAGAACATCGGAGACAGCTACACCGAGAATCATGTGCCCTACGTTGGCATGCGCGCGCTACCGGCCATTCTTAGCAGCCTAACAGTTCCCGTGGTGTATGCCATCATGAAAGAAACGGGTTATTCGACCATTGTTGCTGCGTTCTCTGCATCCATTATCTTGTTTGGTGTGTACATCCTTTCCGCATACACCGCCTACCACATCGATATTCATAAACTTCAACCTAGACAATGCACAAATCGCGCAGTCTCGGCTCATTCTTCTCGACGCCACCCTTATATTCTTCATGGCCCTAACAATCTACTCATATGTACGCTTCCGTAAATTGCGTTACTGGTAGGCCTACCGTGTTGTGCATCAATGCATATGTGTACTCATTTCGCCATAGGGAGTTTTCGGCAGAGTGGTGGAGCTGGCTCATTGCTACTGGGTTCTTTATGGCTTGCACATGGGGTTCCAAGGTCAACGGTATCCTGACGGTCGTCACCATTGGGATCGCTGTCTTGATCGATTTATGGGACATATTGGATTATCGCAAGGGTCACACTATGGTTAGTGGTCTTACCGGTCAGCGCAAGCCGTTCTGCAAATTGACTTTCCTAGGACCACTTTTGGAAACATTTTGCCGCCCGGGCAGTCGGCTTGATTGTCATTCCATTCATTATATATCTCTCGTTCTTTTATGTGCACTTCGCTGTTTTGATCCATTCGGGCCCCGGTGATACGTTCATGAGCCCCGCTTTCCAGGAAACACTCATTGGTAATGAATTGCTGGTTAACAGCCAAGGTCAGCAATGAGCCTTGAAACATTTCCCTTGTTCTAACACCCATTCATAGACCTCCATTACTACGACATTGTCACGATGAAGCACAAGGATACCAAGGTCTTTTTGCACTCACACCCCGACAAATATCCCCTTCAGTATGACGACGGGCGTATCAGTACGCAAGGTACGGCGCATCCATATACTCTGAATGTAGTGTCTGACGTGCGGCCAGGCCAGCAAGTGACAGGTTATGCGTATGACGATATAAACAACCAGTGGCAAATTATTCCGACAAAGGCGCTCCCTGAGGCTGGTCGCGGACGAGCTGTGCACCACGATGATGTCATCCAGTTACTACACGCGAACACGCAAACACTTCTCCTGACCCATGATGTCGCGTCCCCTTTGATGCCTACGAACCAAGAATTTACTACGTGGCCAAAAGATGATTACTCCCGTCATAATGACACACTATTCCTCCTTCAGCTTGTCGACGGTAATCCAGGAGACGTGTGGAAGAGCAAGTCAGGCCACTTCAGACTCGTGCATGTGCCGACCAGGGTATCTATGTGGACACATTCGCAGCAGTTACCAGAGTGGGGATTCAAACAACAAGAGATCAATGGTAACAAGAACCCAACAGACAAAAGCGCTGCTTGGTTTGTTGATGATATAGTCGAGAGTGATAGTAAGTTCGTCAATTCTCAGATTCCAAAGTCTCATGTGAATGTCATATCAGGCAACCTTGACTTCTCTAGGGAAGGCAACGTCCCACGAGAGCCCAAGAAAATGAGCTTCTTCACGAAATTCGCCGAGCTACAACTACTGATGCTCCAACACAACGCTGGTCTTACTGCATCACATCCCTACGCCAGCGGACCCATCAACTGGCCGTTCCTTCTAAGTGGCATCAGCTTCTGGACAGAGAACGACACCCAAAAACAGATCTACCTAATCGGTAATATCGTTGGATGGTGGTCATGTGTTGTCGCTATCTCGATCTATGTGGGTATAGTCGTTGCTGATCTTCTGGCACGACGACGTGGACTCAATCCCGTCCCCGATCGTAAGTTTTTGTCACCCCCTTTGAGGGCTACCCTGATCGCTTCGCAACAGCTGTTCGCAACCGCCTGTGGAATTCTGGAGGTTTCTTCCTGCTCGTGTGGGCGGTACACTACTTGCCGTTCTTCCTTATGGGCCGTCAGCTCTTTATTCACCACTACCTTCCTTCGCACCTCGCATCGGCGATGTTGGCTGGCTCAGTGCTGAGTTTCGTTTTGTCTGATTCTATCAACTATCCTATATCTGTAGCCGGACGTATGACGAGGATGCAGCCTACGCAATATGCGGACCTTGGAGTGAAGGGTCCAACACTGGTTGGAGTCTTTGCTGTTGTGATGTTCGCAATGTTCGTGTACGTGGCTCCTCTGACTTATGGGACACCAGGGTACGTCACTCGTTTGCTCTCTTTGTTCTGTGTTTGTTGATTGATACCGGCAGCCTCGACGGTGAGAGTGTGAACTCGAAGCGTCTCTTATCCTCGTGGACCCTTCATTTCGCTGCCAAGGCCACAGGTGATGCAATTTAATGGATCAAGGACTATTTTATTAGAGCAATTGGCGATGTTGTACATAGTTTATATTGGCTTGCTAAACACGACAAAAACTGGCATTCGACGTTTGATCAAGGCTGTTGTGAGGTTTATCCCAAGTTAGAACACGCGACTACAAGCGCGTCAGATGCAACCTGTTTGGCTGGCCGACTTTACGACCGACTGGCAATATTAACCCGAACAACCGAATATCGATTCACCAGTGCCAGAATGTTCAATGCCCCACGACTTGCGCAGCGGTACGGCACAACACCCATCAACGGTCTAGGAAGTAGTTTCGTCGACGAAAACCCACTTGCCTCTTCGATTTACGATGACCCGTGGAGCGCTGCGCCATCACCCTCCCCGCCGCCTGTCAGTACTGCAACCTCGGCATTCAGCTCAGTTATAGGTAAAACGTCTGGGGAAAGTGCAGCTTCGCGTGCTTACACAGTCGGGTTTTCAGCCGATGCAGCGGTGCCCGAGACGTACCACAGGGCCTTTGCAACTGTAGACACCATTAATTCGGGGGAGGTGTCAGTCAATGCCCTTTCGCGAGTCCTTGCTACCTCTTTGCTCCCAGCTGCAACCATTGATAGGGTAAGATTTGATTTCACGGGGCCATCTGAGATGTTGATTAGTCTGGTAGATCGTTAACCTAGTTAGCTCGAAACCCCGAGTCTCGAGGCTCGAGTTTTTTGTAGCTCTAGCGTTGGTCGCTCTGGCACAGTCGGGGAAAGGTATGTCGGCTTTCTCGCGCTATTATGATGTCCCGACCTCGAGATGTATCTGGCAGACATTAGCATTGAACAAGTAGCTGCCCTCGGGGCCGAGAACATTTTGCCCATTCCCATCTTGGACCTCGATGCTCTACAACCCAGCACTTCTGCCTTCAGCACCCCGTATCCATCTTACAGACAGAATACCGTCAGACCCACCCTGCCCAGTTACCCAACAGAGGACCCTTGGAACATCCCTCGATACACCGGAGGTCCTTCTGATCTCAACCCGCCACGCAGTGCCACCACCATAAACGGTGCATCATCCACTTTGTCCGGGTCTGGCCTTCCCAAGGATTGGTGGAAGAAACAGGAAACTGTCGCTGTGACCATTCAAGGACAGCAAGGACACCTTCTGAACAGATATACCGTATATGAGATCTCAACAGAGGTGAGTACCTGGTATCGACTCTTTCACTGCGTCAACTGATGAAGTCATGGGTCAATAGCGCGGCCCTCCTGTCCATCGTCGTTATTCCGAATTTGTTTTCTTGTGGGATTGTTTGGTTCGACGATACCCGTTTCGACTCCTCTCTCCACTTCCACCGAAGCGAATACAACGTCAGCGTTCAACATCACCGTTTTGCTAACCCTTTGGCTGACTTTGCCATCTTTGGCAGCCGATGCTGAATTCCTCGAACAGAGAAGGTACGCTCAACGGGCACAAGGATTCGTCGTAATTTCTTATCCGTGGTTACCCAGGAAAGGCCTTACAAGATTCCTTAACTCAGTGATGTGGGTGCCTTCGATTGTGTGAACGAGCATTCTTGACCGACAATCGCAGAAACCACCCTGTGATCAAAGAAGATGGTCTTCTTTCTACATTTTTGACGGATCCGTCATTTGAAATGTGGCGCAAACAGAATACGGTCTCTCTTGAGGAGGAATCCACCAGTAAGCGAGTCGACCGGATAGAGGAAATGTCTATTCCCAGTGATCTCGAAGAGAAACTTGCGTAGGTGGTGGATCGCTAAATTCCCGAGATACTGATATTTGCGTTCCAGAGTCGTCCGTGGAAAGATAAACCCTTTGATTGAACAATGGCAGAAGATATGTTTACTGACCGAACGCATCATAAAGAGACGTGAATCAGCTGCGGTATGGGTTCTACCAAATCTTCGCCCTAATTATGTGCCGGCTCACTCCATATTCCCCTTTTGGTCTAATCTGTTGCCAAACGTCTCTGGAACCCTTGCACCGGTATCACCAATGTCGTGTTCTGGCCATGTTTTACACACTGATGGCTCCTTTGAACCCGATGTGTCTGGTGGGCAGGCTGACCTGGCACGCCTGACGAACGTTTTGAGAGTTGTTGTAGAAGTTAATGAGAGGTGTTGGAAAGGTGATGATTGTGAGTTTTGCGACGGCGTGCGGCATGGAATTGGACACGTTGCCGAACATACGCAACAGCAGTCCGATTTGTTGGAGCAGCGCGTACGTCCCCCTTTGTTTTTTTTTCAGGTCTGAATCAGGACTGAATTCAATAGACACACATTCTATTACGGTCGACGCTGGAGTCTCTGAAGGTAACCCAAGCGATTAACGTTTTACTGGCTGCTTATTTACAATGAGCTATCAGAGCCAACGAGACCTCTATATAGCTATGCGGGATCTGTTCGTCAGGCATGATCGTCTTGTGGTTGATAATGTCGAGCGCCTCAAGAAACGGGTAGACTCGAATTCGATGAAGCTTGAAGGCATTAAAGGGGTTCAGAAGGATGGATGGCAAGAGGACGCCGATAGAGTGCTCGTCCTCATCGAGAAAGACCAAGCAACCATTGCGTTACTTCTTAACCGACGGGTGTTCATTCGAGCATGGTGAGCATATTCAGACCATTGATAGGTCCGTCGCTGACTGCAGCGGCTGCATGGAAGTATGTGGCACGAACTACGTGTCGTGCTTCATAACAGGGAGAACACACTTCTTTCGAAGCTGGTACAGACATTGGCACACGAAGAGCAAGCGTTTACGGATAGCATTTTGGCCAATTGGGTGTCATTGGGGAATGCTGCCGACGAGATGCCATTAGAATAGTGATGACTAGCACTGCTGCTGCTACTTGATGCTTTGATGTACATCTTGATTTATGAATTGACACGGACCTTGCATTTGGAACGTCAGAAAGAAAGTCCCTAACATTTGACAACGCTCTATCACGACACGTCGAACCACATAACCCACACTATCTATCACACGCGCTATGGAAGGCTTCGACGACTTGCTTGCACCCTCGCGAAACATACTCGAGGAGAACCCGTTTGAAGATCCATTTTCCAAACCACGTTCGGGTTCTCCGGACCCTTGGTCCAGCTTCGGGCAACAACAACAGTCACTGCCCTCTCACTCCGATATCGACTACTTCAAGTCAGG
Source organism: Boletus aff. vermiculosoides (assembly GCA_038089475.1). Classification (NCBI taxonomy): domain Eukaryota; kingdom Fungi; phylum Basidiomycota; class Agaricomycetes; order Boletales; family Boletaceae; genus Boletus; species Boletus aff. vermiculosoides. Next base: position 8,619 of record JBBPKW010000198.1, on the reverse strand, counting down.
TTTCGAGGACCATCAAAGCACGACAGACACGACCGAGTCCTATTTCACGAGTGATTATGGTCATGGCGATCAAAGCAGCGTCGCCGTGCCAGCCGACCCGCTAGATGCAGCTACGGTGACAGCAGATGACCACGAAGATGACCAGAGCGCAAACCATAGTGATATACACCCGGATACAACGACGTCGCAAATGCCCGGGTTTGAAACATTTACGCCGAGTGCGGAGGAACAGTCCCAGACCGTAGTGGAACCAGAGTCTTCCGAGTCGCCTCTCCCCGAGCAGGCGCCTCCGATTCCACCTGCAGACGAGACTCGTACCGGTGCTGTCACGTCGTTGCCACCCGCGGAAGAGCCTACGCCTTCACAATTCTCTTCCCCCCAAGAGCCCACTTCCTCGTTTACGTCTCCCGAGCGGGCGATAGTCTCACCTCTGGACCAACAATCCCCTACAAACATTGACCGTGCGTTTGCGAGCCTTGCACTTGGAGGTGAGAGCCATGGAGGATGGCAGACAGGATGGGGTAGTCACGACCACGCTGCGACCACCACGAGTTTTTCTACACCGACCCCTGCGGCCGACGACGACGACGACGACGACACACCCATTGGACAGACGGCACGATTCAGAAACGCTGGATCTCCTCGGGTGAGCATTCCCTGTTATTGCCTCGAGCTCGTGATAGAATGCTGACTCCGTTTGGACGTACAGCTGTCTGGATCTCCTGTTGCGCCTAAACGTAGCGAAGGACCGATCCCGCCTCTTTTCGTTATCTCAGTGGAGGACCCACAAAAGGTCGGGGATCCTATCAGAGCTCATACTCTTTATACTGTGCACACCCGGGTATGTTGTTGCTTGCTGGTCAATCCGTCCGTCTCACTCAGTCCCCCCTGGTTCATGCCAGACCTCTTCGCCCCTCTTTTCCAAAGCGACATTCTCTGTTCTCCGTCGATACTCTGATTTCCTCTGGCTGTATGAAACGCTCTCCATGAACAATCCCGGGGTCGTCGTTCCACCAGCGCCTGAAAAGAATCCTTTTGGGCGATTTGACGAGCATTTCATACAGCAGCGGCGCTCAGCACTCGAGAAATGCATACAGAAGATATCGAACCATCCTGTGCTGTGCAAGGACCCAGATCTCAAGTTTTTCTTGGAGAGCGACAATTTTGCTTTAGACGTTGGTCCCTTTGGCTGCTGCCTTTCTTCTGTAGCTTAAGCCCTTTTTCTTTTGTAGATCAAGCACAGAAAAGCAGAGATGGCTCATGAGAAAGGGGGACTCATGGCATCGATTGGACAGACGTTGGCTGGTCCCCGGTTCCACGAAACGGATGAGGTGAGCACGACGATGCACATGCTGACAATTGACCGAAACACACATCTTGTTCAGTGGTTTGATAAACAACATGCCTACCTCGACGGACTCGAATCCCAATTACGCGGTCTCGTCAAGAGTATCGAGATCGTTGCAAAACAACGAGCCGGTGCGCATCTTTTCTGTCTCGTCTTTGCTCACTAGCGGTATAATACTAATGCCGATGATTCCACAGAACTTGCTTCCGCTACGCGCGAATTTGCGACGGCTGTCGCCGAGTTGTCAGTATCTGACCTCGGCGAACAGTTGCAGCAAACACTTGGTGCACTAGCGAACGTCGAGCAAGCGGCAGCAGAAGCTCAGAGTATACAGTCACAGCAGGACATGATTACACTCATGGGCACAGGTATCTCTTTCATCTTCAAACTAGCAAAAGAAGTATCTCATCATGGAATAGCGGACGAGTATTCGAGGCTCATCAATTCTGTTCGGGTATGTTTGATTCATTCAGGTTGAAAACACGATTTAAACCCGGACACGAAGCTGGCTTTTAACTCCCGCGTGCGAACGTACACGAATTGGCAAAACACAGATGCCGAGGTCCGACGTGCACGGCAAATACATGAGCGCGCCAGGGCACAGGGGCGACTTCCAACTGAACGGGTGGGCCATACCGTTAGCCTAGTTACCGAGGTAAGCTATGTCGCGCTATCCCCGATTGTAAATGTCACTAAGGATGTGGGTTGCACAGGCTGAGCGGCGCGCGCTGGATGCGAAGCACGAATTTGATCACTGCTCCAAGCTGATCAAGTCGGAAATGGCACGGTTTGAACAAGAGCGGATTGACGATTTCAAAGATGCTTTGCAAGCCTTTTTGAACGGGATGATTTCACGACAGAAAGAGGTAAGTGGAGCTTCGTAAGTGCGATTGGACAAGTTCTGAACAAGGTGGTTACAGGTCATCTCTGCCTGGGAGAACTATCAACAAATGCTACTAAAAAGAGTCAGTGGGCCTGCAGTGCCGGATTCGAGAGGGTTGGCTGTGCCAGTAGGACTACATGATATTATGTAACACATGCTTCGCCGGGCCGTTTGATCAGAAATAGAGCTGATGCCAGTATTCATGGGTAGTAGCCCGGGCCCTTCCATGAGTAATTCCCTCTTCACTTTCTTCCACCACTCCACGTCGATGGCAGGCAAGGTAGAGTTGCCATCCACAGTGGATGAGCCATTGCTCCCACATGATCCCACACCAGGTAAATGCGAGCTCCGAATAGAGGGCATGACTTGCGGTGCTTGCGTAGAAGTGAGTCTCTCAGCGTCTAGCTGACGTGTGATTCACACCACTCGTAGTCAATTGAAGGAGTACTCCGAACACAACCTGGCATATACTCCGTAAAGGTAGCCCTCCTCGCCGAACGCGGTGTCGTCGAATATGACCCAACAGCGTGGACCGCAGAGAAGATCGTCAACGTAACTCGGTTTACCATACTTCTCCTCTCTTCGCTCACGATCTCCCTCTTGCACAGGAAATATCTGACATTGGATTCGATGCCACCCTCGTTCCTGAAGCTCGGTCAGATACAGTCACACTTCGAATATATGGCATGACCTGCTCGTCATGTACTTCTGCCGTTGAGAATGGTCTCCGCAGCATGCCTGGGATCCATAGCGTCGCAATCTCTCTTACTACAGAAACCGCAAAGATCGACTTCGAACCTGGCGTGATCGGTCCACGAGAGATGGTTGACCGAATTGAAGAAATGGGCTTTGACGCTCTACTTTCTGATCAACAGGATGCTACTCAGAAACAGTCACTCGCGAGGACCAAAGAAATTCAAGAGTGGTTTAGTCGCCTCAAGTGGAGCATTGCCTTTGCCCTACCCGTCTTCTTCCTTAGCATGGTCGCACCTCACATACCCATTTTACACATGTATGTTGGCTGCCGCTTGTTTAACGGCGTCTACCTCTCCGACGTTCTCATGTTCGTCCTTACTACCCCGGCACAATTCTGGATCGGTTGGAAATTCTATCGTAACGCATTCAAGGCACTCAAACATAGAAGCCCCACCATGGACGTCCTCATCATGCTCGGAACGTCCGCTGCATACTTTTATTCAATTTTTGCCATGCTTTTCGCAGCCTTCAATGCCACTCCCGGTTTTCGTCCCTTCATCTTCTTCGACACCAGCACCATGCTCATCATGTTCGTCTCTCTTGGCCGCTGGCTGGAGAACCGCGCAAAGGGAAAGACCAGTGCCGCACTCACAGACCTCATGGCTCTCGCGCCAACAATGGCTACTATCTACACAGATGCGCCAGCATGTACCCAGGAGAAGCGAATTCCCACAGAGCTCGTACAAGTGGGTGATACGATCAAGCTTGTCCCCGGGGACAAGGTGCCAGCGGATGGTACCGTCATCCGTGGCTCCTCCTCCGTCGACGAAAGCGCCATCACTGGAGAACCCATCCCCGCTCTCAAACAGATTGGTGACACAGTCATCGGTGGCACTGTCAATGGTTTAGGAACGTTCGACATGCTCGTCACGCGTGCGGGCAAAGACACAGCGCTTGCACAGATCGTCAAACTCGTCGAGGAAACCCAAACGTCCAAAGCCCCTATCCAGGCATTCGCAGACCGCATCGCGGGGTACTTTGTACCAACGGTGATCTCTCTGTCTGTGCTCACATTCGTGGCATGGATGATCATTGCAAATGTACTCAGTGTGGACACGTTACCCGCGATGTTCCATCGGCACGGGGCGAGTAAACTCGCCGTGTGCTTACAGATGTGTATATCGGTGGTTGTGGTGGCTTGTCCTTGCGCACTGGGACTAAGCACACCAACCGCCATCATGGTGGGGACAGGGGTGGGGGCGAAGAATGGTATCTTGATCAAAGGCGGGAGGGCATTGGAAGCGAGTCGATCTATCAAGCGGATAATGCTTGACAAGACCGGTACGGTGACCGAGGGCAAACTTGCTGTTACAGGGCTGGTGTGGGTTCCTCCGCGGGACAGTCATCTAACCGAAGAGGCCGCCGGACCGCGCACACTCACGGTCGAGTGTGCGGACGGGGTGACGACTCGTGCAGCTATTATTGCAATGCTATCAACAACCGAGGCACGTTCAGAACACCCTCTCGCCAAGGCCATTGCAGTATATGGCAAGGATCTCCTAAAGGAATGTGAGCTCGACGTACTCCAACCAACAGTAGAATCGTTCGAGAGCGTCACCGGGGCTGGTGTCAGAGCTGTCCTTTCCCTCTCCGCATCGAAATATACGCTTTTGGTTGGCACTCTCAGATTTATCACACAATCTGACAAGGCGACACTACCCTCCACGTTATCCAACTTCGAGGCTCGAGAATGTCTCATGGCGCGAACGGTCGTGTATGTTTCGATGGGTCGTGGCTCCTCTTTACCTGTTCCCATCCTTGCGCTGTCCCTCTCAGACGCGCCAAAGCCGTCTTCCGCACAAGCTATCAGGGCTTTACAGATGATGGGTATTGACGTGGGTATGATGACAGGCGATGGGATGAGTACTGCCTTGGCTGTGGCGAAGCAGGTGGGCATTCAACCCGAGAATGTATGGGCGAACATGAGTCCAAAGGGTAAGGCTTCGCTTGTGGCCGACATCATGAAGGAGGGGAGAGGTGTTGCTATGGTAAGCTTCAACTCGTTTCATCCACTCTCTGACCTGATTCTGTGCACTACGACAGGTTGGAGATGGAATTAACGACTCGCCCGCGCTCGTTGCTGCCACCGTTGGAATCGCCCTCAACTCTGGCACATCAGTTGCCATTGAAGCAGCCGACATTGTCCTCATGCGCTCTGATCTCCTCGATGTCGTTGCGGCCCTCCACCTCTCTCGCTCCATCTTCCGCACAATCCGGAGGAACCTCGCGTGGGCGTGTATCTATAACTTGATAGGGATTCCGCTTGCGATGGGGCTACTGCTTCCCTTGGGAGTCTATATGCATCCGATGATGGCAGGTGCTGCGATGGCGTTCTCGAGTGTGAGTGTGGTGACGAGTTCGCTGTTGTTGAAGCGGTGGAGAAGACCGGCGGAGAGTGTGTTGCAAGGGGAGGTGGCGGAGCTAGAAGAGAAGACTCGTGGGTGGGGCGAAGACGTGTGGAGAACCATACAAGGTGCGGCGTGGAGAGCGTGGCAGTCGGTGAATGGGAGGACGACGGTGGCAGGGTATAGTCAAATACCGATCGAGTTGAACGAGTCTGTTTAGATAAACCATTTTGTATGTACTACTCTTGTCTCTCACAATGTCTGCACTCGGAAGCGTTTTCTTGGGAGATTTTCAGAGACACCGTGTGCTATCGTCTACTCCACCATCATCCCCACCGCCCGTCAGTGGCACGACAAACATGACCGTCGCTTCATCCGAGCACTCGGAAGACGTGCTCGAATCCCTCGATGGCACCGAATCTCCCGCCAAGACACAGGCGTCACTCCCCCAAGGACGTGATCCGACT
>JBBPKW010000197.1:9005-20900 GCA_038089475.1 Boletus aff. vermiculosoides | reverse complement strand
AGAGAAACAGCCGAGAGCCTAATTTTGCGTTGATGTGAGGAGTTTCCACGCAGAAGTCGGTAGGGAAAGAGAGTGGAGAATCTGTTATGGGGGTTGAGTGACTCAGACAAGCCCGACTGCAGTGTGCACTCAACGAAGTTCAACAAAGCCCACGAACATCGTCACAAGGTCGTTGGGTCCCGTGGCACTCACCCCCGACGTTGGAGATTCCTAACCTCCGGAATCACATGGTCCTGTGAGAGGTGAGAAAGTATGTTGCATATTGCTCGTAGGGAAAATGCGCATACGGCAGAGAACGTCAAGGTGGAACGTTGGAAAGTGATTGGCAAAGTTTGGTAATTACTGCACTGCAGCAGGACAAATTTATCTCACAATATACTATTTAACTTGTAGAACACCACACACCACGACCAACATCATGCGAGCGGCTGATGCTCCGGTAGCGAACGCTTTGCTATGCTTGTGGAGTGCCGGACCGCCCGGGCCGCCCGGCTCCAAGGAGCATGGGAAACCTCCCATGTTCATAGTCAACGAACCACTCGCGCCCAATACCAGATTCAACGTGAATCCGCTAAGAGGATTTGGGTGCACAGTTCAATTTTGGAAACACTGCAAATAGTGAATACTTGCATTGGGAACACGAGATCATCGTGACTGATGCTGAGGTGCAGGTCCGCTTGATGAATCGATGATGCTTGATTGAGGTCAGTGAAAAGACAATGTTGAACGTTGACCGGTGACGGCCTGCTCGCTGTTGGTTTCCCACGAAATTCTAGATGGACTTGTTGCTCGCTATTTACTTCCTTCCTGCAAGTACGATTTCCATGACTCACGAGTCCAGTGTCCACCACCACTCGACTTCAACACAATGGATTCTAAAGAGATCCATGTCATTCACGCGACCCACCCTCTCAATCAAGAGTTATTCCGTATGATGGCTACCCCCCGGGAGCTTATCAATGCCAACAAGAGCACTTTTCAAGTGCAGTGCACTACTTGTTACACCGCTCGTCCAAAGTTGCAGACGTGTCAAAGGGTAAGCATGTTACTCGATTTTTCTTGCAGAAGCTTCAATCACATTTTTCGCAGTGTAAAAGCGTGTGGTATTGTTCGAAGGACTGTCAGAAGAAAGACTGGTATTCCAATGGCAGAAACACAGTCTCTTCTCCTGAAACTCACCGCTCGTTAGGCCTCGTCACAAGGCTTGGTGCACCCCGGCCGAGCGTCCCAAGGGGGTCAAGAAGCTCGTAGAAACCTTGGTCTGCAACGTTATGCTTGTCAACATGCTCCAAGTCTGCGCCGCGCTTGACTTGGACCTTGTCAACGACAAAAAGAAAGAGATCGGATTCAAATTTCCATTCATGATCCGCGTTGACATCGCCATCGAGCCCTCTGATGTATTCTCTTTCACCAAACTCTTCCTTACCAACGAGCCCATGTCTGAGAAAATGGAAGGGATGATTCAAGTCAATCGCTTTCACTCCCATATTCCAGGCCAATCGGGATATGCTCCTCTCACCAAAATGCGTGACACGTTATGGCACAGTGAGAGAGAGAAAATCAACAGCAACCCCGCACATCGCGACAATCCCCTTGGACTCCTCGAATTCGTCAACAACGACAGCGACTTTTCGATTACAGTACCTCTCCCCGTCTGTCCTGGCCCCATGATATTGGCAAGAAAAAAAGAACCCTTCATGATGTTTTCCGCACTCAGGGGTGGAAGCTCCAAGAAGCCGATGACGGTTGCTTCGTGCTTGGAGTAAGTAACGTTAATCTCCATTGCCGTGTATTCGTTAAAAATATTTCGATCAGATTCATGAACACGCACATACGCGCAGATAAGGAGAATCAGCTAAAATTACGTGCGGAGATGACAGAGACGGATAGGGCGATAGTACGAAATGCTCGGGATAAATCAGTCACTCAAAAAGCAGTTGTCGTTCTGAGAGAGAAACTGGCGAGGGAATCGATATATGCCGACCTGCCCTTGGATTGATTGCATATCTATCGTCTATGTGCTATGTTTCTGACCTATTTGTGTGAATGGTGGATTATTTACTACTTTTGAATTTTGAGTGAGCTCCCTGTCTCAAAACAACTTCCAATACTTCAGCCTGCAAACACAATGCAGTTAACAATCTTTAAACCGGCCCTTAATCGGATTGACATTTAGGCCAGGTTTAGAGTTTGCCGACTGCGTTGTGAAAGGCCGACGTTCCCTCTATAAGGTTCCTGACCACCCAGTCAAGGGTACGCTTTCTTTTCACCTAGCTCACAGCGCAGATTTGAAGGTCAGGGCCCTACCCATCTAGATCTTTCAAGCACCATTTCAGAGATATAATTGGGATCCAGGAATCAAGAGACCTGAACCCAAACCGCCGAGAGCGCATATTCGGTTGCACCGCCTCCGAGCTCGTGGTACAACAGTAAGCTTCACAGGACTCAGCCTGGGCTATCCCAGAACGCTACTCTATGGATTCTGTAAAGTGTATCTTGCACTCCATCGTGTTGGCTACGCAGCACGTCCAGGGCGCCACAATTCAATATTCCACTACCAGAGGAATCCGACAAGTCCGACAACATTCTCTCGTTCGGCTCGAACTCGAGTTCCAAACAATCGCCGATGCTTCACGTGCCGTTCTCAAAGTTTTCGACGATCCATTGTTGCGTCGTCAGCATATGCTGGATGACCGCCTGATGGACTGGCTATCCGGTCCTGAACCCGAAACGTGTTTGGACACGTTGCGAGAGATGGAGAAACTGCTCAACATCGATCATGATGCTCAGGGGTTCTCTGGGTTCACCCCAACGAGATTCGCGTGCCGAGAAAATGACATTAATACGGCCATTGCACTTTTCTATACCCACAAGGCTCATTTTCACTTCTTGCTCACGACAGACATCTGGTGAGCGTGGAGTACTTTAATGAGCTCACGCCCTCACAGTATTACACAGGAACTACGAGAAGGCGGTTCTTAGACAGACTATGCCTCCTAAAACTGAGTGAGTGTTCTGACTTCGTGGCCAGGTCGTGCTCTCAGCTGATCTTCCATTATATCAGAGAGGTTCGCGTGCAGGACCAGGAGGTACACCAAATCGCTTCAGCGAAAGATATTGTGATAGAGGACCAGAGGAAGGAAATTATTTGTACGTGCAAGTAACCGTTGGTAGCACGAACCGGTCTCACCGACGATATCCCCCACCCAGCTCAGAAACTGGACAAGTTGTTGAAAGTACTCGACGCATTGAATTGCTCCAAGAAACATCGAGAAACGTCATCGACACGTCAATCCGATACATGCGTGTGGTTACCTGCTACAAATGCGTACAGATCATGGAGGGTGGGGAAGGATTCGTTCCTGTGGCTGCAGGGAAAAGGTGTCACTTTCGACATTCCGAATCGTTCTGTTACTGACATGAAGTGGAACGCAGCTGGTGCCGGCAAATCGGTGTTAGCGTGCGTTTAGGCTATCTGTTACCGAGGCAGAGTTATTTACCACGCGAGCAGCTCGTTCGTCATCAACGACCTCAAGAACACGAAGAAGGATGGAGAACTCCTCGCCTACTTCTATTGCGATTTTCGGACCGGACGATCTACAAGCGCTGTGGAAGTGATGCGGTCCCTTCTCGCCCAGTTGATGGCACAGCTCTGTGATGTTATCGTGGGCCCGGAGGATTTGCTCGATGAGCTACTCAAGAGCGCAGACATTCGTATAGATCTGTTCTACAGCATCAAAGGATTATCACATTATCTGTCCAAGGTCGCAAGATTATGTTCCCGAATGCCCCTGGTCGTCGTCGACGCACTTGATGAGTGTAGAGAGGTGGAGAGTCTCCTCGACGGCCTTATCATGAGCAGTGGTGACATACGGATATTTGTCACGAGTCGGCCGCTACAGAACATCATCCGGATGCTTTCTCATCTCTCATGCATATCGATGGATAAAACGGTCCATGAATTGTCGGCTGATATCCTGCTGCATGTTAGGAGAGAGCTTGACTCACGGCATCGGTTGAGAACATTCGATGAGAGGCTGAAACAGGAGATCCGATCTAAGTTATGTGTAAAGGCAGATGGCATGTAAGAAGCAATGATCTACGTGTTCACCCCGTAGACTGACGGATTCATGTGCAAGGTTTCGTTGGGTACAATGTCAGATCGACACGCTCGACAAGTGTACATCGGTATCGGAGATTCGGAGGGTTCTCGAGAGCCTTCCAAAAGGACTGGAAGAGACCTACAGAAGGATTCTTATTGCTATCGACAGACGGCTCCCGGATTCACGTGTAGTGCGTCGTGCATTGATGTGGCTAGTGGTCGCGCTGCGGCCGATGCGATTGCGCGAACTTCTAGAAGCGATTACAATTGACGCTATACGGCGCGCGTTAGACCCTGAGTTCACCCTGATAAAGGGTGTTGACTTTTTGGATGTCAGCAGGAGCCTCGTGATTCACCACAAAGAGACTGATATCGTGACTCTCTCATATGAGTGTAAAGGTGAGCTGCGTCCATCAAAAGAGTGAACGTTTCCCTCCCGTCTAGCCACTTACCAGCAATGTGTAGGAATACCTTGTTGGAGAGCTCGTTCAGGCCGAATTGCCACTATATCACATCGTCTTGGAAGATGCACACGAACGGCTGGCTAGGCTTTGCATGGCATATATTGCCTTCTGCCTCGAGGAGATGAAGGAATGCAGAAATCGGTCGCCCAACCTGACACAGGAGCAGGACCTCATGTTTACCACATCTTACACATCTCGCCCGCTTCTGAGCTATGTCCTCTCCGACGGTTTCAGTCATCTTGCTCATCTTGGGTCGGAAAATGCTGGGATTTTCGCAGACATGGAGACCCTCCAAGGGGAGATTCACCGATGCGCATGGGAGTGGGACCGAATATGCAAATCAGCTCCCTCGATTCGCTTTGGGGCTCCGTGGCCAAGTTCGAAGCACAATTTCGCGATGTATACCCTCATTGCTTTTGGCTCCAACGCTCTATTTCACACATTCCTCGGTTGTTCTCCCCTCACACCTAAGGAGGGGACCAATCCACTCGTATATGCTGCGCACTTTGGCAAGACTGATCATGCCAGGACTCTGATCTTGCGAGGTGCCAACGTAAATGACCAGGGTTTGGTTGTCGACAAATCGGTGGACAACTCAGCTATGGACGCCATGTCTGTTGATGGATCAGATGCGGATGACTCGGACACCTCGATCACAGATTACTCCGACGAGCGTAAGGCGATGCCGATCCAGGTCGCTGTGGAACATTGGCATGCAGAGATTCTCGATCTACTCTTAGTGGAAGGAGGTATCATTCCAGGTGGATTGCTGACCCGCGTGCTCGGAGTACAGCCTCATCAATTCCCTTTATATATTATCCAGCGATTGCTGCGAACGGCTGAATTTGTCAAATGGGCAGCCGCTCCCTGGGACAGCCGACGACTTCTAGAAGCATTCGTCGATGATGAAGAATATTACGAGCAACCGAAGAGCGGAGACGAACTGATGCTTGCCACAAAGGCGCTCGTCCAAGTTGGGTGTGCGGAGGCACTTTTCCTCGTCGCAGTGGAGAAGGGATGCATCCCTGTTGTCAGGACTCTACTTTCAATGAATACATCCATCCTTTCGGATCTACCCTCAGTATTGCATCCCAATGGTAGGTCTTCGATCCGAATGTCCATTGTCAATTGCTGAGGTGTGGAGCAACTATCGTAGATGCCTTTGCGACCAATGGAGATACTCCCCTCCACCTAGCCATGAGGTTGTCTGACGAGAACGAATGCCTCATTGTCAGGAAACTCCTCGTTGAGGCTGGTTGTAGCTATTGTGAACTCGATGCGGACGACAAACCCCCGATCCACGTTGCTGTGGCGCGAGGATTCGTTTCCGTGGTGGCATATCTCCTTTCAGGGGATGTGCCTCTTCCTTCAAGGATCTTATTCACAGCATTGGGGATCACGCCGGTGAAGAGGGCTGAGATGATCCGCTTGCTTGTCAGCAAAGGAGCTAACGTGCAGGTTCTCAATCCAGATGGAGATACTTTGCTGCACAACAATATGCGGTCACTCGATAGATCCGTTTGCTTGGAGATTACAGAAATACTCATTGACGTCGGCTGCAACCCCTTAACCTGCAACCCACGTGGTGAAACTCCCCTTCACATTGCGGCAAAACAGGGATACTACGATGTCGTCAATTATCTGATATTATTCAGCTCATCTTCTGACGTCTTATCCTTCCTGCAAGGTAGTCCCGGGATGCAAGTACTCACGCTGCGTTCACTCATCAGCAACACGGATGGTTTCCGCTTCCGACCAGAAGAGGAAGACAAGGTGTTCCAAGCAGTCCGATAATTTGTGGATGATGCAGACGAATGTCTGGAATTGGCAAGGATTTTCACTGGCGTTCCCGGTGGTCTCTTCGTTCGCAGTTCTGGCGGTTCAATGTTTATTGACATCGCCACGAGACAAGGATTTGGGAAAGTTGTGGAATATCTCGCTTCCAAAGCCGTGCCATTACCCCCCGCAATCTTGTTCACCGCGTTGCGGCGCCAAGCGTCGATGATTCCTTCCCTCATTTCTAAAGGAGCAAATTTGCATGTCCGGGAGGACAATGGAGATACACTATTACATGTCACCATGCAGACACCCACCGAGACTCAATGTGGCATGACTACGCAATTTCTCGTCGGGGCTGGCTGCGACCCTTTTACGCTCAATAACGCTAATGAGCAACCTATCCACATTGCTGTGTCTCGAGGGTTCCTTTCCGTTGTGGATCATCTACTGGCACACGCTGTGAACGCGGGGGCATCTCTTGCTCCCGACCCGATGTCCACTGCATTGCAACGTTTCAATATACATTCAACGATGGTTCGTTTGCTTGAGGACCATAGAACTCTGATGTCCCGTCATGCGCTCAAAGAAGATCCACTGCTACATGCAGTCCTCAAGTCAACTGACGAAGATGAATGTCTCCGATCCACAAAACTACTTCTCGAGGCTGGTCGCATCTCCTTTGCAATGGGTGCTGATGGAACACCCCTTCTCCGCATCGCCATCATTCGCAATTTCAGCGCGGTAGTTGATTACCTGCTTTTACGTGACATGCCGCTTCCTTCCGATATACTATTCTTTGCCCTGGAATCGGCACCCTCAACGATCTTCTACAACGAAAACACTTCCAAGTGTATAGCAATAATGTCTTCACTTGTTCGCGAAGGAGCTACAGTTCACGCAGGAGACATAAATGGGAATACCATACTACACCGTGCCATGTGGATGGAGTCAGAGAGCGATTGCTTGGAAGCGACAAAAATCTTGATCGGGGCTGGCTGCAGTGCTTCCATTCGCAATGTTGATGGAAAACTACCTATCGAATTCGCCGTGACTCGCCCCGGGCCACTGACTTCCGTCGCGGAATACCTGCTTTCACGTAATGCACCATTCCCTCCCGACATCTTGTTCCGTGTGTTGAAAACCCCATTTGCACGGTCCAGTCAGGTCCTGAAGGTGGTATCTTTATTTATTGAACATGGGGCCGGTGTATGTGCTGCTGCGTCCGGTGGTGATACAGTCCTGCACGTTGCCTTGAACTACGAACAGGGATGGTACGAGGACAATCCTTGTTGTCTTTTGAACATCGTGGACGTTCTTGTCAGAGCCGGCTGTAACACGCATGCACGCGACGCCACAGGACGCACACCTCTGGAGCTTGCGGCAGCCCGGGGACACTCCAAGGTCGCGGAGTACCTGCAGCGTAGCTCCACCGTCCCCAATAATGATCGTCCTTTCCGCCCATCCGCTGTCCTGTATTTCCCGCGCCGGGTTCCGCATCGCCTTCTTTTTCTTTACCTTCTCTTCTTACTGTTACATTTCTTCCTCAGCACCGTCACTCCCATTCTCATTCTCACTCTCCCTGTACCCTTCTACCTCCAACTCCTCACCCTCTGCCTCTGCCTTCATTCCTACAATATTGTGTTACGGGTAATTTTGAGTTTCTTTTCTCTACCAAGCGACAATTTGGGCGCATGATCTCCCTCCATAACCTCACGAATTTTCCGGCCTAGCATATACCCGTTCGAAGAACGAAAGTGGGAGGATTCCCTCGTACAGATCGTTTTCGGACGTTTGCATATCATTCCGTAGTCTTAATTTGTGCGTGTAAGAAGAAGCCATGTATATGCTTTACCTTTGATCGTGTAGGTTGGACGAAGCGAACGAGGGGTATGTATTTGATCAACAAATATGCTGTACGGCGTGGATAAGATAGTGGCTGTGTAGAAACGGTGCAAATTCAGGACGGCGAACAAAGCTGGACGTTCGACTGGGCTTAGTTACGTCGAAGCTTGGTGGGTTTGCCCCGCGCAAATGGAGCAGAATCCGCACCACCCCGCCCTATCCTTATAATTCAGATAGCACAGGCCGCGATTGGCAACGGTGTTAGCGAGCACAGCTGGCAAAGAGGTAGACGTCAGGGCCGAAGCCAGACCCGCATTTGATTCCAATGCCTAGACAGTCGTCCCAGCAATACCACGAATAATGCATCATGCTGCACAATACTCACAAGTATGGACCCGCACAATAGTTCATGCGTCACATAGTGGACTCGGATGCTATTAGCATGACTCAGATGGGACGAGCACGACTGTTCCTGCCACATCACGCAACATAAGGCCCAGGAAGAGGACATGGAGAGAGTAAAGGAGTAATGCATCACAAGCCGCATCGAGGTGTCAAAGAGTGTGTGGTGTACATAGACAACAGTCAGGGTACTACCAACATTACACCAAGATCGGAGCATAGTGAAAGAAGGAAAGACTATCTTCCTTGGACTCTTCGGTCTGTCTACGGGAGACTACCATGTTACACAACTTGAACATTTGGCAAACAGCAAAATATAACTCCCGGTGCCCAGTCGAAAACTCCGAGAACAAGCAGGTGGACGTTCATCGACCGGAGCTAAATACTAACGTAAATAGTGCAGCAAATGTAAGCAGGATATCTAGCGATGAAGAAACGACAAACTCCTGACAATAAATTCAATGGTTTTATGAATACAAGGGCGAACCGATCCAAAATAATAGCTTGGCCCTTTATACATCCAGGCGGTAGGGGGCCGCAGTATCCAAAACATCGGGCTGAATCCCAAAAACACTACAAATGTTAACGACATGGACATCCAGCGTGACCATTGACACTTCTCCACTACACTTTAATTTCATCGCGTGGGTTCGTCGCGTACCCCGAACCGGTGATCATCGCAGTTGAAGACTGGGTCGCCTCGCGCCCGGTTCCAGGTCTGAACATGGCCACCAGGTGGCTCGTAGAGTTGTTGCGTTTCGAGTCTAGATTCTGCGCTTCTTGTCGACTGATGTTGCCTGCCCATACGGTTGCGAACGCGACCCCAAAGGTAGCAACCATGGTGTTGACGAGTATAAGCTGGTTGAGGATGGTCACGTCAACGCCGCGATAGACGCAGACGAATTGGACGATGGAGAACATGGCTGGCACGACGAAATTTGTGAGCGCAATACGGAAGAGGGTTTGCATGTGCTGAGCGAACGACACTAGACACCGAGAATAAATAAAGAGGAGGCAAGTTTAGTCAGCAAATTAAATGTCGAGCAACAACATAAAATAACCTCTGCTAGAATTAGTCATGACCCGTCTATTGCCGTGCTGATGCATTTTCCAGAGGAATGCAAGAGATGCGTATCTACAAGTTAAACGATGAAAATGGTTCAGAGAGATTGATAAGATCCATCCGCACTTACGTGTTGTCTATCATCTGAGCGGCCCACTCGATTTTTAGGTACGGTTTCGAAGTGAAAATGATTCCCGCTGTTGCTAAAGCGTTTGGTCCATTCATAGCATCAATCATTGCTTTGGCGAACAAAATGATGTTGACCATGCGAGTGAGCTTGAGGAGGACCGGCATCGCAATAAGGAAGGAAAAGAAGATCGAACCGACCTGACTGGGTGGATAGACGGAGACGAGGCGGACGAGCAAGGTGAGGTCGACAATTATAGATTGCCAGATGCCAATGAATCCAATAGTAATGTTAACCTGGATACGAAATCAATAGGTGAGGGTCTCAAGGACTGCTGATAAATAACGCACTACCAGAGGCCACTGATTCAGAGGTTCCAATACGGCATGGATCTGCGTGCGTCTACAGTCATTTCATGCGGTCAGCTATGCTCGGGCTGGCAGGACTCACTGAGACCGCATCGATCAGTACACCATTCACGAAAGCGAGAAAAATAGATACTAAATTGAGGCTGAAGATAGGCCGCCGCCGGCTCTGCGGGGTGGAGAAGTAGAACAGTAAGATGGCGAGGGGGATAAGGAGCGTCGAGAAGGTGTGCGCTATCATGACGGAGTTCAGTGAAGGGTGGATGATAGCATTGAGACTGTATTGGGCTATGGACCCCGTGTCTGTGGCATTGGCAGACATGGTTAGGTATCGAATCCAGTGAACGGAGACAAGGCATGACGAGCTTTCGTCTTATAAGTATGATGTCCTATCAGATCCCCGATTGTAGCTCTAGCCCGGATTGATCTCACTATAGGAAGGAGTCGGAACGCTGGTAGGTTATCCGGCCCGCTCCAACATCACCTGATCGATACTGTTGGACGTCGTGTCAGCCTATGGAAACCAGCGGGTGTAACTGAGCTCGGAGACATTTTACGCCGCACCTTAGCAACACTGAGTTATTGCACATGCTAGCTGACACGTGCCTGACACGAAGCGGTCATTATGAAAGTCGAGAAACATGGTAGCATTTTTGAACATTTGAACCCACTCTCGTCCAGTGTGCAAATCGCGCCGTTGCTCTACTGTGTTTACTAAAACAATTCCTGATCATTTTTCGTATCGGACGATCAAGCTTTCTGCTCGGTGTTTCTGAGCAGTGTATCGTCATCGATTGCTTGTATGAGTCCTTACCTGTGATTTGAGAAGGGTGGTGCGCGGGTCCAGTAAGGAGGGTGACCATGTGTATATTTGGTTACCCGTGCCTTGTGCCTCGATGTAAGTATGTTCTGCACGCCACGCTCCATGTGTACCGCGTCTGAGTGTGCTGTATCCGCGTTTCATCCAGTTGTTGCCCATGTGTGCAGCAGACATCGCAATGACTGTATTCAGCATGGAGCACCCGCAGCATTTACTGCTGAGCGTGGTAGGAACAGAAGGAAGTAGAGTTGTTAAGTTCCAAGTTTCTATAGCTCGAGAAACCTACGTGCCAGTGTGCTGTAAATCTTGTAACCCACGGGGAATTCCGGGCTGCTCTCGGCTACCGTATATAGCAAGCGCACGCTCGCGCCTCAGACGCGTAATGCTCGTTCAAGTTCCATGCCAGGAAGAATCCATGCTAGCGACTAGTTGTGATCGTAGAAGCCCACCTTGATTTCCATCGCCGCGCTCCCTCAAAAACTTATGCTTGAGACTGTACACACTATCAGATCAGCGATCGGGTGGCTAAAAGACGAGAAATGAATGCGTATCTTAACGCAGGCTGCCTGCAAGCGCCTCTTGTCGGAATAACGGCCATGGACTGTATCCCACACCTAGGAAGTACGGTTTAGAGGTATACTGCTACAGAATCGTCGTGACAATGCTCTTCTCGGTGGACTTGAGAGCCTGAATCGGACGTGGCCGAATAATTGTTGATCCGGATTGAGATTCGGGGGTTGTTCTGGAATCTGGATTGCTCGGATCCCCGATGGTCTTTGAATGTCTCTATTTTTTTTTTTTCGAAATCCCAACTTGGAATCTTCTCAGAGTTCATCAGCACGGGAAGTGTGAGCGGTTCACGGCTTGGTCTGGCTCGAGGCTTCGAATTGACGATAGTGTCTTAACCTCAGCAATCCCCAATCCTTGCACG
>JBBPKW010000194.1:0-24745 GCA_038089475.1 Boletus aff. vermiculosoides | reverse complement strand
TTGTCAGCAGGACCAACGAATTGCTCTTGTTTGTTACCAACACCGAGTCACCACAGGATTCTTCCAGCAGTTGTCCCCGCAACACTTCAATACGCAGTCCGTGAAGTTATGGAAAAGCTTGGATCTCTGGTAGTCTGGGCTGTCGTGGCACGTGACTTCCCAGAGTATAGTCTGTGCAGGAGTGAGTCAGGTGGCGGTGCCGGCGGCGCGACTTCTCGTCCGCCATCTCGTCCTGGCCAGTGAGCTGGCTCCCTCGCATTGAGTGCCTCGCCCGCTCCTCGTTTTCGCACCCACCCACCGCTCCCTCTTGCGGGTCCGACTTCCAACCTGCGCTTGTCCGTCGCACTTCACTCACGGGCACGCTCAGTGACCTGCTTGGGTCCCATCCCACCCTCGCAGCTCGCTTGCCCTCACAGTGCTTCGGGCCGGAAAGCCCTATGGGGCTTTCGCCCACATCCTCACTCCTGCTTAGTACATCCCTAGTACTGTAATACGTAGTATGTACTAACCCGCTCCTCCACACGAGCCACCGTGCGATCAAACTTCACGGAAGATCGATCAACTCATGAATCAACAAGGGCATGTTACCATCGCCGAGCGGCTACGCGGTATCACGTTTTGCAGGTTCGGCGGACTCGATGGTGACACGGCGTAAAAATGAGACTCGGGTAAGAATTTCGCCTCCACTTGAAGTTCATTCAATGTGACATCATGAGATCGGTTTCTGTTGCAGAGCTATCATTTCCTTATGGGATACATTACGCCGAAATCAAATTTAGGTTGTGTGGTATTGCCTCGGTCATTGCATGCTAGTTACAGTTACTATCGGAGTCCCAGTTGTCAGTCCCATGTATGGAGCATTTCCAGATTGAATACGTCCGTTGAGCGATCGAAGCTCAGCGCGCGAACCATACAGACACCGCCCCGTTAGTGTGATGCGAGCACCTGTAAAATGTCTCTTCGATCCTGCATGTTTACGACTGAAATGCCGAACCCTAACAGACCTGCGATGCGCAGTTCACCCGCAGCGTTTTGTTGATAAGAAAACATGTGGGGCATCTTGTCCTTTTCTTCATCCGGTTATCTCCTCTCCTCCGTCCTGTGCGTGCCCCCTTCCCGCTACTCGATCTCATCCGTGATTCTAGGTTCAATGCTAACCGCACGAGGCGACGGTCTTGTCAGGCCCGTGCTGACTCAAAAGGGGAGTGTGATTTGCAGCAGCCATGCAGCAAATGCCAGGCATGTGGGAAAGGGCACCATAGCGCTTGTCTTTCGGTCCCAGATCATCCAGAATGGGTATAAGGTGCCGGTCCACTGGGATCTTATCTAAGCAAAGCTCATTGCCTAGGCTCGTCCGGCATATTGACTTTACTCGTTAGGTCCAGAATGTCACTCCAATGACGGTGCCACTAGTGCACAAAACTACTGGGGACAAATAATGGTTGACCATCAGCCTGAGGGCGACTGAGGGCCCAGTCATCAGGTGGGACATCCGTTTGCTGGTGCTCGGCGTACATCGTGTTATTAATATATCACTTACGAGAGGTACCTTGGTGTCCGGACATTGGCAGAAACCACTGCAATGTTGAGTGGTTGTGACCCACTGCCGGTTTAAACTGTGATCCACTAAGCACACACAGCTTAAATACATTTCCTTTCCCCATCCACAGAGCCTGTCATACTCCCAACATCCTAGGATGTCCAACCTACCTCACGGCGCAACAGATCCACTGTATGTACTCCGTGATCTCTCCCTCAGGGATGCTGATCTAGCTTCAGCAGCGAATTCCTCGCGCTATTGTTGCTCGACCTCCCCACGACCGGAGATCATACCTGTCATTGGGTCGTGGGACACGATAGCGACTGCAGCGCGATCCTCTCCACGAATCCCAGGCTCGCCGCTGTGCATCTTCGCAGCGAGCATGCTATTGGTGCGGGGGATGCAAGGGAGATGATGACCTGTTCGTGGCGGGGCTGCCACACACCGCCGATGCAGCGGAGGTGCATGATTCGGCACATCTTGTCGGTTCATTTAAGGTTGTTGAGGTGGACGTGTCCTGCCTGTACGAGGACATTTTCACGTAGGGGAACGTCGCACCGATGCCTCGGTGGGGAGATTTGACGGTATGAGCGAGTTACGAGCACGATTTTTTCTTTCTTTGTTCCTTTTTTTCTTCGCTTGTCCCTCTTGTGCAATATGATGACATCCGTCTCCCCCTTGTGAAATGGGCTGGTTGTCCATGTCTGAGGTCGATGGAATAATGTTGGGTGGGGAGTACAACTAGAGTTTTGGGTAGAAAATGACACTAGCCACGGGTCACACAATGCACGCATCGAAGGAAGGTTAATACTGTAATGTTAATCAACCAAAGGGTCAATCACCTGGCTGACTAAGCACGTTGAGTGGCAGTGTTCACTGATGGGATCGACATACTCCCCTCAAGCTCACGCCGCTTCCACTGATTTGAACCCGTCATGGTTCTAACATTATTCAGGATGGCTGACTTGCAGAAAAGTAGATCAGACCCATAGTATGGATTCCGCTTGGTCTCTCACCGGGGACCGAAGGGAGACGATTACATGTTTGTGACGGAATTTGTACCACCGATGCAACACAGGTGTATGATCCAGCATGTATTTGAGGTCCATCTAAGACAGTTGAGGTTAACGTTGCCTGCGTGCCCGAGGGAATTTTCAGCACGTCGTGCAGTGTCTTGGTGGAGGAGATATGGCAGTACGATTCAGAATGAGTCACTTCAGCATGCTCTCCTTCGAGTATGCCTTTCTCTATCTTTTCTCGTGATGAATGGGAAGGGGGGAGATAGAACTGAAGACTGTGGTGGGACCAGTCAGAGGACCAGGTAGAAAGAAGGTAACAAACAAACGACGTCGAGATGTAATAGAACCCAACCCCTCATCATATTGAGCTTGCTTCTCCACATGTACACATATTTCACTTGTATCGTCAATGTGGCACTTGGTCTTAAAAATAGAGGGGTAAGAATGTATTATGGTAACAGCTAAAACTATCTCAATTCTCTTCGCGGATGTGACAAGGAACTAATGGTTGCTAGACCGTGAGTCGGAGTATGGTGTTCAAGTGTTCATACCCCGCGAGCTTGATCGGTTGATGAAGCTGGCCTCTCAGACTCAATCGCATGTAGTACCGGCTCGAACGTTGTGGTCGAGAGTTTTTCAGCATATATATACGGATATACGGATGAATATGCTGCTCCGCTGCTCCGACTGGAACCACCCAATTCGGTAGGTGCTGTGGTTTATTGCGTTGATTGCAACTACTCCATGGCCTTGTCAAAAGAGGGGGAAAGGCATATATGTAGTGAAAAATAGTGTTCCATGAAAGTGTAAGATGGTGGGCTCGAGGTTTGCGCTTGAGCGCTTGAGCAGACAGTGCGACGAAACGAGCCCATCCTAGTACGTTTCCAATATTTAAACTCCGAATTTCTCTAATGTTTGGGGCCGGACAGAAACATGTTGACAAAGAAAGCAAAGCCCAGAAAGATCACACTGTTCTCGTACAACCAAGCAGCTTCTCCAGGAGAACTAGCGGAAGAACCAGTTTGAACAGTTGAAGATTGGAGGATTTTCTTGCCGCCCCGCTACGCACCGGATTGGGTTCCATCCCAGAGCAAATCGAACGAGGATTGGTTTGAATATGAAGATTCCAGGAATCCGCAGGTACTTTCTTCATACTACACGCTGCAAATGACTGCTCACAAGTTGCAAGATTGGGCACATCATCGATGCCACTCGATTTTCAGATGGCCAATATGTCTAAAGCACATCAAAAAATCAGAGCATCCCTACGAAAATGATATTGGACTATACTTCTCATCTGAGACTCTCGCTACTCAGTCAATTATTTCCCTCGACGACCAACATACCGTCATCATTGTGATGCCTCTGCTCCGTCTTTACTCCGATCCGCATTTCGACATTTTCGGAGAAGTAATAGAATGTCGCAGGAACAGAACGACTGTCTTCTAATCTCGAATATTTAGGTCTGGTTTGGGGACACTAATAGAATGCTTTCAACAGCTATTTGAGGTGCCACATACCGGTATATAACCGTTTCTACATGCTGAACTCCACGCAGGGCCTTCAATTCGTATATAAAGATCGTATTGCTCATTGGTGGGTTCAAGCCCACAGTTTAACTCCATCCGTTAAATGATTGGCAGCGATTGCATGCACAGAAATCCCATCCTGGATTCGAGAGAGCTCTACCCTAACTCCTTCCACCCAATGGGAACCAACCTGAAAAGGGATTACAACGGTTCCGCAAAGCATTATACTCGCACTAAACGACCTGCAAAATATTATTTCATTGACTTTGGGTCTGTCTCGTCGCTATGACTCGGCTGATAATGGTCCCAGGGAGGTGCCGATTTGGGGCGGTGACAAGGAAGTACCAGAATTTCAGAATTCAAACGAGCCTTGTAATCCGTTCCCAACCGACGCCTCTTATATCGGAAATGCCATCCGGAAAGACTTGATCAAGGTCAGCCGGCCTTAAATGTATTTCCCCTGTTCAATCCGCGACCATACTCGACTGACGAAGATCGGCTTTGAGTTCATGGAACACCTAGTAGCTGATATGGTACAAGCCGATCCGAGTAATCGACCTAACATGGATGAAGTGGTCGTTCGATTCAATGAGATATGCGCTGGTCTGAGTAGCTGGAAATTGCGTTCTCGTGTCGTGGATAAGGAGGAAGAAAAGATCGAACGGGTCACGCGGTCCGTTTCTCATTGGGCACGACGCATTGGGTTTGTCGCAAGGGGCGTTCCGGCTGTACCTACCCTGGCATCCTAGGGCTCATGTTTCGTTACCGATGCTATACACTTCCTGTCTTTTTTGTTCTGACGAAGCACTCAGCCTTCGGAACTCCGTGCTGGATATACCAACTTTTTGTGTATTAGCGGCCCGGCCTAACCCCCAAGAATTCATTGTGATGATCAGGCTAATGTAACGAGTTAATGTAGTGAGCTGTACTGAAGGTAAGTAAGCTGAGTAGCGCGCGAATACGAATACACATACCTCAGTCGTTATACAGGACAGGGCATCTTCGTGTCATCAATGATACCAGTGGCTCATCAGGTGTTGGAACCCGTCAAAGCACTCAGTCAGATACAACTAGACTTTGATAAATGGATTAAGGGTGATTCATGGAGTTCGTTAGTATCTCGTAGCGGAAGTCTACCATCTGTTGACCCGGGTCGGTGATGCTACAGGTCACCAACGGCGATCTCGTCCGGCAGCTTACGAGACGTCCTGCACAGGGTGACTTGCAAGAAATAGGGACGCTCCTGTCGCGCGCCGTGAATGCGGAGAAACGGCTGGTGGTTGCAAACAATCAGCTGCTTCAGCACGAAGAAAAGCTATTGGCTTTGAACCAGATGACATCGAGTGCGAACGCCAAGTGGGAAGCGCGGGTGAAGGCTGCGAAGGAGAAATACAAGCGGAAGCGGCAGGGAGGATAAGGAACGGGTTCTCGAGCTGGAGACAACCGATCAGGTGGAGCGACAACGGGGTGAGACATTTTACATACGACGGATTCCCTAATATGAAACATCTTGTGCCTTGCGGAGGTTCAAGTGGTTTTCATTTCTCTGGCGGCTCCACCTCAGTTCGGAGTAGTGCTCCCGCGAGGTGAGCTTGAGATAGCATCTCGGGATTCCGAGGTGAGGTGAGGTGCATGACCACACGAGGTAGATTGACGTGGCCCACCCGAAAGGGACAAGATCGCAGTGCTAAGATATGGATGGTAGTCGGCTCGATTAGAGCCAATATGCACCAGTAGACAGACCTACAGTCATAGAACAAGCCTCACCGTTGAATTCAAGTTCTGTCACGAGCATTCCTTGCTTGGTATTACACCACTGGTCCTCAAATGAGAGCCGTTCACTGGAGGAGGTCACGTTCGGGTTGGCGTTGTGCAGCAGCGGCCTGGTCCTCAGGAGTGGGTGTCGAAGGTCCGGGTGAGGCTGCGGGGCTTGGAGATGGTATTAATTTGCCAGCGAAAGCGAGCGCGAGTCGCTCGAGCGGCTCATGATGATGTTGGACGGACTGCCAGGGGTTGCTAATCTGAATGGCTGGGAGCACAGAAGCGGCCGGAGACGACGTTGCATCAGCGGGTGACGACGGACAAGGATATTGCGTGGTATTCTAGCATCTGTGGATCGCATGTAAGAGCTGTGAAGTTCCAGATTGGCGAATCCATTCCCGCGCAGCCTAGTCCTTGTCCTGGGTCCAATGGTCTTCCATCCACCCAAACTTCAATGTCGGGTTAAGTACTTGAGCAAGTGATTAGTTTGGAAGTTGTAGTCAACGAGCGGAAGTGTACTGATTGCGAGTGTGTATATCCGTATCTTTCGAGATTCAGCGGGTATCACTGACCGAGCTTCCAAACGGACTTGTCGACCGTATCTGCGAGGGATGGTAATAGATCCTTCGCAGCTCGGATTAGTTTCTCATAGAGTGGGAGCACAGTCGGGAGCGTGGGCAATTGCCAATGGGCGTCCTCTCCGCTGGTACTTCTTGTTGGATGATATGGAAAACCGAGCAAAACCGACTCTTATTCAGCCTGTTACTTCCAATTGTAACTTGTAACTGCTCTGCTCCCATGCAAAGATATGCACTGGTCGCTGTAGTACATACTCTTATCACCCAGTGACGCCATGTGCGCGAAAGGTGTTCACCATGAGAATTATGTTACTTCGTTCGTCGAAGATAAGGTCAAGGTGTGGCGGCTCAGTTCGGTTACTTAAGGATCTGACTTGGCAGGTGCACCTTAGTGACCTCACCTCGCGGCAGCACTAGTTCGTAGTCTTTCGAGAAAAGCATTAAATGCCATCCATCCATGTCAATTTCTTCTGCGGGGTCGTACTGGCCTTTCAAGAGTCCCAATGGCAGGGCTCGATCACAATGTTTTTGAGTGTGCATTTTTCTTGTTCCTTACCAGTGGCTAATCGACCAACGTGTCGCATAGACAATCGGCATTTCCCGAAGGTGTTTCAAGCTCTCCATAGTACCGAGGGCGTTTCAAGGCATGAACTGAGCTCATGATACACAAAATCGCCACAGGGACAGACGTCACAGGGGATATCGATCACCATATTCCTCGCTCGGTTTCAAGGTCCACCATCGTGATCAAGCATTCGTTCATGAAAACCACGCTCCAGCGCAGTCCAAGGGTCCTCGAGCGACACTCCGGATGGTAATGATCTGAAGAGTCGGCGGGCGATTTGTATGTAACGGATAGACAGGATTAACGTTTAACGTTCAACGGCATGCTGCCGTCGCGTCTCCCACCTACATGCTCCTCATTCAAAGGACCCGTAAAAATGCCGCTGCTCATGCGCTCATACCTTTGTGACCAATCGGTTCCCATGGAAAGGTTTTTGGTGGCAGATTTATCCTGAAGAGATAGCAAGTGTAACGTCAATCATTCTGACGAAGTTCTCCGAAATATAAAGCGTCCCGCATCACATGCAGCCGGAATGTATAGTATTATTTTTGGCACCACCGCGCACCACTCTGCATAATCCCTTACCGCCGATCGCCACCTCCGGTCAACGGTTGATCCGAGCTCCAGGTCTTGCTCCAGCTTATATGACCTTGTCAAGCAGTCCACTTAAGTGACCGTTCGATCTGCTGCCATATCTCAATCCATTTTCTTCTGGGTTTCGTTTGTGGTCGTTCTAGGACAAACAATGGCTACCCTTCCCAGTTTCGACGACACTCTCGGTGCATTGTTCATTGGCTTCAGTGTGTCTGCGATGCGAGTGCTCCTCACGTCTATAGGATCGTCATGCTGATCATTCAACAGATTATATGGTATGCTTTTCGTCCAGGTGTACAATTATTGTCGTCGATATCCTTCCGATAAAATTGGGTACAAAGCAGTTGTGAGTTCTTCTCCAGGAGTGTATCCTCGCGCCGGTCTAATCTTTTTAGGTTGCATTACTATTGTTCGTACTCCTTCAATGTTCACTGCCCCCTTGTCATGTAGTTTTTTCTCCAGGTTATTAGAGACAGTCCACCAAGCTTTGATCGGCCATTGCGTATACTACTACTCAATAACGTGAGTTTCCGTGGCCGTTGCTTACTGATAGTCTGATTAGTCTGAATGCGGTGCAGAAACTACCTCAACGTGCAAGCGCTTTTGGGCAAGCCAGTTTGGTGCGTTTTTTGCCCTCTAAATTCTCCGTCATCTGACAAGCATGCAGGTCTCTTGTCGTGCGTACGCTTTGTTAGCGGCGGACCCCGATCTTATTAAAGCCGCATCTTCCAGTTCCAGTTTCTACTAGGGGTGAGTGCCATGTTGTTACTGATTTCAAGTGCCTGAGAGCGTATCCTATTGTCTAGACAATAGTCGGATCCGTTGTCAAATCGTATGTATGTTTTATCGATGATTATTCTCCATATTTAACCCCGATCATCGTAGTTTGTTCTCACTGCGCGTCTGGAGATGTAAGGATTCCATTCTTCCTTGGCGACATCTTTAAATGACTTGCTTCTCTCAGTTAGCAAGGGGAATGTGTGGCTGACGGCCTCTCTGGTGAGTTCTACCCCACTCGCGACGTTCTATCATACACGTGACTGATTCTCTTGGAAAGGTGCTTCTGGATTTCGGACAACTGGGTGAGGGGCCGTTGTCATACTTGTAGCATCGTATCTAACCTGGACAAATCTATTCGTTGAACCCCAACTGTATCCCAGGACTCGCCTTCGGTAAGTCTTCGATGAAACCTTACACGATTGCTTTCGAACGCTAACGTATTTGCTAGTTTTCGGAGTGAAAAGGTGCTGACTTTTTCACACTCATCAGACTAATACCCAAGCTGAGTGCGCGTACATCCCTTTCAGTTATCACCTTCCTCCACAAGTTGACCGTGTAAACATACGGGTCGGTTGGGCTTTCATGCGTGAACCCACTTATCGTTGACTTGGCGTCCCTGTTTCAGATCATGGGTTCCGTCGCACTCGGTGTTAGCGTTTTAAATGACATAGGCATAGCTGTGGCACTTTGCTATTACTTGCAAACCATGCGGTCCAGCTATACACAGTACGTTTTCCGTTTTCCAGTGTACTTTTTTTACTGGTTTCTAATAGCATGTCCGAAGGGCCAGCTCCCTTGTTAGAAGGTTAACGCTTTATGCAGTTAACACCGGTGTGGTGACAAGGTACTGTTAGACCTCAACAATGTCATTTTCCATCTGATCGACACTGTTGACTAGTGCAGTGAGCTTCTCTACTTTGATTGTTGTACGTATTACCCACAGCTTGGTGTGGGTTGCTTTCATTCAACTCAGCGATAGTACAATCTTATGCCGAAGAATTTCGTCTTCGTGGGTTGTTACCTGGTTTTGAGCAAACGTAAGGAATTCTTGCCCGATCTGGGGCATTGAATTAACCCATGATTTAGTATATACAGTGTCATTCCTTGCGGCGTGCGTTTCTTCATAGCCTATACACCATGTGTGACTCATAAATACACAGACTCAACACACGCCAGACCATACGGGGCCGTGGTACGGACAACGACCCGATAAAATCTTCGACGGCTGCAGATCAGCAAAATTACTCGCTCAGCGCCCCGTTACATTCCGCCGTGGTTACAAGAGATACCCCAGACGTTGTGTCCTGCGGAGGAGAAGAGGTTTGTGAATCGTCGATAGCCTTTGGATCTAATGGTTGACTTGCATAATAACAGGTTGATCTTTCCGCTCTAGGTTCAAGCAAAGGCTCGGTATTATACAGATTATCTGATTCCATTTGAGTGGCCTACCCACCCTATCCTCAATGTCACGCAGACATAATTCGAACCACATTTACTTGGTCGGTGATAAAGCCTTTGAAATTTACCTCTGACTATTTAAACATCCCTTGAATCTCTCCCACGCCTGTCTAATCGTGTATGCGTTCCGATCCATTGACCGTGTTCTTGGTTTCGTTTGGTTTCAGTCGCATCACCTCATCCACGGAAACCTCGCTCTCAGCTTTTGTTCTGCGTTACAATAGTTCATCCGGGCCCAGCAGTAGGATCTACTTAGCTTGTTGGGGAGATTGATCTGTATGAGTATTAGCACTACTGGTTGCCTACGTAGGAGAGGCACCAGGCGGCATAGTGGCCTGGCTACACATCCTAAGAGTCAACACTGAATCAATCTTGAAGATCTCAGTGACCAAGAACGCGGGCCGTTTCTCACTGGGCACGACGACGGATTGGGTTTGTCGCCAGAGGTATTCCGGCTGTACCTACCCCAACATCCTAGGACTCATATTCTGTTACCGATGCTACCCGCTTGTAGTCCTTTTTGTTTGACGGAAGAGTTGAACGTGTTATGTTGTTCACACTGTACCATACTTCTGGAGATTATATCCACGCCTGTAAGGAGGTATCCAACTCCCACTCGGGAGAATTTGTGGTCGAGTGGTACTGTGCTGCAAGCTGATGAAGCTGGGCACTTTGTCCAATCACACGAGTGAATGTCCTCGAGTCTGTATTTTGGCTTTCACACCAAAGGTTACTCAGCTCGGCTGACTAAGAACGTCGCACAACTTGCGATCTCCTTGGTGACAAATCGAATATACCGTAGATCGCTTTCGTCGCAACAGCGGCCGGAATGAAATTGAAGGGGGCGATCACTGTGCACGACAGCAGACACAGGGCATGTCGCACAAGTATCTGTTCACGCTGACGGGTAAAGTACGTCGAATCTGGCCTGACGGTGAATCGAAATCAGTGTGAACTGCGAGCATCGGAATGGTGAGAGGAAAAACCATAGAGGGATGTTGATACCGTTCATGAAGCACTCAGCCTTCGGAGCTTTGTGCTGGATATACCAGCTTTCAGTCCAATAGGGTTCGAGCTAACCTCCGAGAATTCACCGATATCACTTGGCTAACTATGCTGAAGGTAAGTAAGGCGAGTAACGAGCGAATACGAACGCACATACCTCAGTCGTTATATAGGACCGGGTATATCCACGTCACCATTGGTACAAGTGGCTCATCAGGTGTTGGAACCCGTCAAGGGACCCAGTCAAATATAGCTAGACTTTGATAAATGCGTCAAGGAGGCCGAAGGGTGATCTGTGGAAAATTTGACGGGCATGCGGAAACTGCCACTCCACACGGTGCGGAAGCAGACCGACAAGTCTGAGATGAGAGTCAAGGCCTATGCGAGGCAAAGGCGACATGGAGGCGAAAGTACGTCGTCAAAGAAGACGAGCTCAGCGAAGGCACTGAGGGTTTGTTGTCTTGTAATGGAGGTCTCATCCGCTGACCCAAGTCAGTAATACTACAGGTCACGACTCACCAACATCAGGAATTTGACCACGGCCTTATCCCACACCTGATGGTGCTTATTTGGCTTGGTCACCAGTCTAAGGGAGAATAAGTTCAGGCCTGCACAAGTTGTCCAAGGCCACTTGATTTCTTGAATCCGGCTTGTGTGGCTTTTATTATTGCACTTTTCACACTTGAGACAGGTTGTCTCAATGGGTAAAAGCAGAAAAAGTCACTCAGACTGTCCATTGACCACAAAAAATGAAATAGGTACAAAAATTGATTAAAGTGGTCGAAAATCAGAAAAAGTCATGAAAGGCAAATAGAAACAAGAGCTTGGTGTAATGATAGACTATATTTTCAAAACATTTTCTGTACAACATACAAAACACTTTACCTTTCACCTTCTCTTGATGCATTGCACATGACCATGGGAAAGTCACATGACCAACAATGACATCATGACACGTGTTATTAATTTCCACTCTTCTCTCATGCTGTCATCTCTTATTTTCCCATCATCAACTTCTTATTCACACACATGTCTTCTTTACTTTGACCATTCGTGATAATTACCATAACCAGCACTTGGTCCGTGCTCATTCCTTACCACTATATATACCTGTACATTATATCGTAGCACCCCAGTCTAATCCACTTGTCATCATGTCCAGTTGGCTTGTCCTCCTAAGGAACCTTGATTAAGGACTACGACTCTTCTCCTTCTCCTGCCAGTTGGTGTAATACTGTGTCGAGTCCGGCTAGTGGTTGCTCGTTAGAGTGACTCACAACACTCGGCAGGGGGGGGGATCAACCTAGCAGGAATGAGTAGTTGCGACTCAGGCATGCTCAGCCATAATATGAACAATCAGATTAAATCTAGAGAATTGTCAGTTAGTACTACCTCTATACAGACCAAGTTTCGGAATAATTACCAAAGTAAAGCGTGTGGATCAAGGACTTTAGTGTCGTCACAGCTGCCAGTGGTAGAATGAGTGGGGGCACAGTTGAGCAATGCATATGCAGACTGAATAATATCAGTGGTGTTTTCAGGGCCCTTTTTGACAAGTGTGGTGGTGTACAACTGTGTTTCACTGCCCCAGTTATTGATAGAGAACATAGATGTGCCTTTGCTCATATTTCCAGTCACTTTGTTGAGCGTCTTTGGCAGTGTGATTTTCCCCTTCTTCTCTGCCATCTCATTCACAGCATCCCAGATATTAATGATGTCATCACGAACAAGGGTGAATGCACGCTCAAGCTTTGATAACAAAGTCAGCACATTGGATTAAATGGCACAAGAAAATTTTACCGCAGCCGATGCAAGCGCAATGACACTCTCCATACCATAGCCTTTCTGCAGCACAGCAGTTCCCAAAGATGGGATATCGACAGCATGGAGGGTTTTGCTCAAATGGGCATTTGAAACAAGTTTGATGATGAAGTTGGAGTGAAAATTGCGAGTAGGATTGAGATTGTCACAGTCTTCATGCGCGAATCAAAAATGTGGCGGAGCAATCAGATGCATGGCAATTTGTTGGATCAATGCATTAGCTGACTCCGACTCTGTAGTACCCTTGGTAATTTCCCAGAAATAGTGAATGACCATAACAAGGGTGATGGATCCAAATCCACTGCGCCACTCAAGCAGACACTGTGATACCTATCCATGTTTTGGTGAGGGACAATGAGGGGGATGAGAAAAAATGAAGCAAGGGGATGACACACCACTCCAAATACAGCACCCTGAATGGTAACCTCATACTGAACATCAGGGTAGATGATGGAAAAGATTTCTTGGAGTGCCCTTGCTAGGGTCTCATCAGAAATAGACCAAACACTTGACTGTCCCCCAGCCCAGAGAATAACAGTATCCATGAATATGTTTGTCCACCTCTGATCCGCAGGGACAGGTAGGTTACTATTCTTGTAATCACCGTGAGACTTGTTTGTAGCACCTGAAGTTCTGGTCTTTGTTCTGAGTGAAGTATCTTCTGGCTCTGTCTTGGCCTTCTTTGGCATTGGCTGAACATCATGGTCTGCATGAATGATGCTGACCATTGTCTGTTGTGACATCAACTAAGCATGAGTGCATAAACTCAAAGCAAAAAACAGAGATCTACCGACGCTGTTGTTCTTACCTCACATGTCATATCAGTATCAATTTTCATGCCAAGCTCAGCTATTTCCTTGTCTTTGGGATCACTGTCTGGAATATCCTTGATCTTTCTCTTCATTACACCCAAAGGCACCTGGGGCTGAGTTGGAGGAGGGGTACATTCGTAGTTATCATACCAGGGAGGGATTTGACTAGCTTCTATCTTGGAGTCACTGTCTGGAGTGGAGGGAATGACCTAGTACTGTGGTTAGTTCAGTGAATGGCTTTGTAAATTGAGAAATAGATAGCATATTGAGCACGCACCAGAGCAATGTTCTTATTTGAACTTTCCTTTCCTTTATAGGGAAGCATTGCCTTTTGCTCTTCATCATCATCATTGTCATCACAATCAAGATCAAAGCCACCGAATTTGGTTATAATACCAGCATCTGTCTCTGAGTATTGAGTAGTAGTAGTGGCTTGAGCACTCGATGTTGTCACCTGGCTAGGCTGACTGCTGAGCGCGGACACCAAGGTTGACATATCTGAAGCCTTCATGGGTGTGGACTGTGGTGTTGTTTTCTCATGAACACATGCAGCCCATCCCTTGATCATGCCACCAACAGAGGATTTCCTATCAGTGGACTCATAGTCAGCAATCAATAGATTCACAAACAATAGCGTGGACTCAGTAAGAAGTAACATGGTTGGTGTGATAGCATGTGAGTACCCACTTTGGCAGATATTGTGACAAGTTTGCTTCTAATGCACATGAGGCATTGCCATTCCCATCAGCGTCCAAGTTGCTGATTGTCTTGCTCGCTTCACTGATCTTCGCCTTCAGTGAGATCTTGCCCCTTCTTAATTTTGTACCTGCAATGCCAGTGGCCACCATCACCTTGGCCTGCCCTTCAGACTGTGTCTGACACATGTTGCCTACTACAACATTAGTACCAGTGAGTTCTTGTTTTGTTGCAGAAACTCAAATGCTATTACTGACCTTGCTCTACCGCCCTATTGCTTGACTTGCTATTGGGATAGGTGCTTGTGCTTTTCACACCAGAGACTCAAGCCTCCTGTAACAACGCAGATTAGATCATGATGATGGACAGAATAAACAGGTTAGTGTTATGACTTACAGTTGCAGCAGTATTCTGCTCCTTTTCACGTAGCTGCATAACTAACTTTGCAATAGTGACAACACGTTCTTGTTTGGCTTTCTCAGCTGCTGCATGATTGTCGTTGGCCTGTTTCTCTGCTTTGGTTCGTCACTTGTCCTGTGCTGCAAGGATGATAGCTCCAGGATGAGTGGTTGCATTCTTGGCCCAGGTACGTTGAGTATTCATTGGGAAATAATATGGTCGCTGACAGATGACTCAAAGCAAAGCTAGTAAAATGCTAACGGGTGGTGGATGTGAGACAGCAAGCCACCAAGTCAAATTTTGGCCACCTTTTGTAAGTGGCACGCCTTGAGTGCAAACAAACAATGAGTCAATGAGCCTCAGGAACACCAAGTTCGCCATTTTCAGAACATTATAATGCTACCTCGAAGGGATGGTTCACGCATGGCAAATCTTGCCTTGCAACTTCCATGCAAGCACCAAGGATGCAACTGCTGGTTCAAAACTCTCGCTGGTCGAACTAAACATCGCCTGGCAGCCCATCCAATTATTCACCACAGCTGTGGCAGCCTGCCATCCTTGGAGCCCTTCCCATCTCTGAATCTGTCAACATGTTCCTGCTTCCCTCTTGGATCATTTGAAGCCGAAAACGAGGATGGCCATAACCCAAACCCACAATCCAATGAAGAGCTGAGGACAGGTGGCACCTTGTGCCAAGTACTTCACCCTCATTTGAATGGTAATGTTATTTATTCACCGTTTGGATAGCTACAAACAGATTTATCTTAGGACAGCCTTGCAATGTACATGGAAATTTTCTTCCACATGACACACAACCACCACCGCTTTATACCAGCATCTCAGATGACGACTGGACTTTGTATACCAGTCATACCCAATTTGAAGTGGCTAACTTGCTGTATCAACACACTGAGATGAGTACCAAGCAGATTGACGCACTCATGGATATATGGGCGGCAACTTTATTTGAGGCAAATCCCAACAATCCTGAATGACATATGCCACCATTCAAAAGTGCAATGCATCTATATGACGTTATTGACAACACTCCATTGGCTGGGACGAAATGGTCAAAATTTCATGTCAAATATCTGGGCGATCAGCCATCACTAAACCAGCAGCCACCATGGATGGACCAAATATTTGATGTTTGGTTTCATGATCCCCTCATTTGCCTTCACAATATACTTGCAAACCCAGACTTCAAAGACTCGTTTGACTATAGGCCATACTGGGAATACTCTGTTGAAAGTGATGAATGGCGATATCAAGACTTCATGTCTGGAGATTGGGCATGGCTCCATGTGGTAAGCTGATCATTGTAGGGTGGGCTTTGCACCTCACAAGTTATTACCCAGGACAAATTAGCTGAAGATCCGAGGACACATGGATCTACATTCATTCCCGTAATTTTGGGAAGTGACAAAACTACAGTATCTGTTGCAACTGGCAATAATGAATATTACCCACTCTATATGTTAATTGGTAATGTCCACAATACCATCTGTCATGCGCATCAAGATGCTGTTGTCATAATTGGATTTCTGGCCATCCCAAAAAGTAAGTTTATATGACATGTGCTGATGCAGCCAAACTCACCTGTACATGAATGTCATACTGACTTTATCTGTTTATGTATCTAGCAATGAAAGAGCATTCATCAGACAAGGAATTTCAATTGTTCTGTCATCAGTTATTTCACAACTCACTGTCAACAATTTTTCAAAGCTTAAAGCAGGCAATGGAAATCCCCGAGATTGTGCACTATGGTGATGGACATTTCCGAAAGACTATATACGGCCTTGGTCCATATATTGCTGATTATGAGGAGCAAGCACTGCTTGCCTGCATTGTTCATGGCTGGTGTGCATGGTAGGTGTTCAACAAGCAGAATAGACATGTATATTGGCACTAATGACACTTATTGTAGCTGTACCGCAATGCGCAGCACACTTGACTTAGATCCAGATAGTATAAATCATTGCAAGCAGTTGACCGAAACATTGTTTCAATGTGCAACCATAGATTAAATGTGGAATGATTTTGGCATTGTCGCCAGCCTTGTCATATGTATTTTCTATCCAAATTGTGGTGACACTGATCAATTCTGTCTCTTTCTAGCCTTTTACAAACGACTTTCCTTGTGCTGACATACATCAACTCATCGCTCCTGATATACTTCACCAACTCATTAAGGGGTTGTTTAAAGATCATTTAGTTGATTGGGTAGAGAAATATATTCTACAATCATCAGGATCAACACAACAAGCTGAGAATATCATGGATGACATCGACCAATGGTCCATGTCATTATTCAGCCTTTTCGTTGTGTATTGCTGAATGCTATACAATAGTATTGCTGCTATAGCACCTTTCACTGGCCTCCGTCGGTTCCCACAGGGATGAGGATTCAAACAATAGACTGGTAATGATTCCAAGGCACTGATGAAGGTCTGTTGGTCTTTTTTATGGATATTTTTTCATTTTTTGTGACGAAATCCATAAGGTATACATTGCGGCAATTCAAGGATATGTCCCAGATGATGTCATGCACACTTTTCGTGCATTCTTAGAAATGTGCTATCTTGTCCGTCAAAACGTTATAACAGACTTCATGCTAAGTAGCATCAACGATGCCATCCAACGTTTCCATTGCTACCATGAAGTTTTCAAGATAATGGGTGTCATTTCAACATTTTCACTTCCCCATCAGCATGCTATCAAGCACTACCCTGAGCTAATCTGGCTCTTTGGTGCACCAAACAGACTCTGCTCGTCAATAACAGAAAATAAACATATTATCGCAGTAAAGAAACCATACCACCGATCAAACAAGTACAAGGCACTGGGTCAGATACTTGTTACTAATCAGCGACTTGACAAGCTTTTGGCTGTGCGGACTGACTTCAACCATCATGGCATGCTCAATGGAACATGCTCATCAAATGCCCTTAGATCAATAGGTATGGAATCAGATTCTCAACCATTAGCTACCCAATGGCTGATTTCTAACCACAAAAGCTCAAATGGCTCCACTGACTGCACCTGCAGACAGTTTAGTACACACCTCTCCCATTAATGATGACATTTCAAACCCCCCCACAAGTGTTTCGGCTGGCAATGAGGATGGTGAGGCAGATCATGGCACAACCATACTTGCAGCACATATTGAGCTCTCACGAAAGCCATGTACGTCCTTGTATATTTGTCCTTTGTGGAGTCATTCAAGTTTTTACTCATATAACTTTACAGAATATAAACATGCTAGAACTGTGCATGCATTAGTCATAGAGCTTGCCATTCCCAACTTGGCAATCCTTCTCTGACGCTTTCTGTTTGATTCCCTGAATCCCAGTGATCCATGTGATATTGTGGATGTTCCATATTCGGAACTTCCCTACTATGATGGGGCTATATTCGCCTTCAATTCTGCATCCTCCAGATTTTATGCACCCAGCGATTTGAGCAGAACCAGTGGGATGCATAAGGAATACATCAGATCCTGTCCATCGTGGAGGGGTGAGGACCCTTGTTATGACTGTGTGTTCGTTGGAACAGATCCCAATGCAGAGAGGATGTGTGGGTATGAAATTGCCCAGGTCTTTTGTTTTTTTTTTTCCTTCGTCTATAAGGGCATCACTTACCCTTGTGCAGTTGTACAATGGTTCAATAAGGTTGGTGAGGAACCAGATGAGTCCACTGGAATGTGGATTGTATGCCCAGCCACTCTTCCCAACCATCAACCCAACTACACAATCATCCATACTGACTCAATTTACCATGCGGCACACCTAATATCTGTCTATGGCACTCACCCCATCTCACTCAAATTAAAACCACATCATTCATATGACACATTCAACTCCTTCTACATCAATAAGTATGCTGACCACCACTCGTTCATGATTGCATCTTGGTGATTATGTACACATATCTCTTCCCAGGTACAGAAATTATTGTACTTAGACCACTTAATCCACTTTTCTGATCACAACTCAAGAGAATCCTGGATCTGCCTGAGCAAAAATTCCTTAATCATGCCTTAGCAGCCCCTTACACTAATTTAATCACTTCTGGTACTTCTTCTTGGCGGCTAAGAGCACCAAGTTCGGATAAGGCCATGGCCCAATTGCTGATGAACACAAATCTCATTCAGCAGCTCGCGACCGCACGACAGCCGCCGAGGGCTACTCGCAGGAGACAGGGACGCTCCCGTCGCGCGCTGTGAAGGAGGAGAAACGACTGGTGCCATGCAAACAATCTGCTGCTTCAGCATGAAGAGAAGATTTTGGCTTTGAACCAGGAGACATCGAACGCGGATAAAGGCTGCAGAGGAGGGATACAAGCGGGAGCGGCAGGGGGGCAAGGAACGGCTCCTCGAGCTGGGGACTCCGACTCGGAGTACTGTCAGATCAAGTACAGGACCGCATCATCATTTTTTTTAATCGTTTTTTGCCTTACTGGTCGCTGATCCGGCGCGGTTGGTTGTATGAGTCTGGAGTGGCAAAACGAAATTGCATCACAAGCGCATTGTACAATTGCACGCTGCGACGGGAAACGGGCAGAAGTGGGAGAGGTCGTGATCAATGATGCGATCCGGATTTTGCTCGACATTTATGTATTTATGCAATCTTTTTTTCGCTCTCTGCTCGTGTTTTGTGTAGCGACCCGCATTAATCACGACACACCATACAGTCTTACATGTATTCCCTCCATCATGGATTCGATGCAGTACGCGCTGCTAGGCTCCGAGCATGAATATAAGGGTTGATGTTAGCAACAACCAATGATGGGTCATACACCGGTCACCGGTCGCTATCCGTGGCAAAACCGTTTCCATTCTCCGACGGCGGATAGTATACACCCGCCAAAACCGACTTAGGGGTGTTGTCGCGGTGCTTCGCGTGTTGTTACAATAGCTTACATAAGTAATAAAATGGTCAAATTTAGTGAAACATTCCCGCGGGGCCCGTTTGCTTGAAATCTCGCTGTGAGAATCCTCCACAAGGAGTCGGGGATAACCATGAATAAATCAACCGCACGAATCTTCCTTCCTACCTAAGCAGTTAACTTGGATTTCCGGAAGCATTATCAATTTATCATTGATGTAACGTAAGGTGGAAATAAAAGTGAAATTTCACTGGAAAGATTCTTGGATCTGGGATGAGCTGTTCGCAGGAGTCGGACGACGGTCGGTAGAGATACATACTATTACTGCGGGCAGACGACAATACCTTAGGGTCGAGCACCGCCCTCTTGTCCATCTAATTGTTTGAAGGGGTTTAGTTCAGTGCAGGGATTTCCGGAGGATTCATCTCCCCTGAGCCTGGAGGTGGAGGTGGACTACGGAGCATGTAGAGTATTACTGCCACTGGCCTAACGGGACACATGGCCACCGTTTAACTCCTTGTACAGCAACCGTCGTATTCATCTATCAACCGCGTCCACTTGTGGTATGTTACAGTACATCCTGCTCGAAAGTCGGGTCAGACGCCAAAACGATTATATGATCGTGATCATGTACCGACAGTCTACAAAGTTAACAGCGCTAACATTGAAAACTCCGTAACACAGTTCTTCTGAATCTCATACAGAATGGACGTCGTAGTCGTTGTGAGCGGGAACAGACTCCTGGGGTAGCGTTCCCGCGAGTGGCAAGATTAGAACACAACTGAAAGATAACGATGAGACCTCCCAAGCATAAAGTGTAGGAAGCAATGCATATAATAAGCGTAGGACCCTAGATATCATGACGGCGGTTCTGGTATGGCCGGAACACCTCTAGCAACAAACCAAATTCGACGTTTCCAATGCGAAGCAACGTGGATGAACTTTTCAACGACATCTTCTTCATAATCCACCACTCGAGAACGTAGTTTCCAACGACTTAGACCGCGGCGAATACTGTCGAATCGGGCGACAACTTCATCCATTGTAGGTCGTTTGAAAGGATCTGACTGAATCATATCGGCCACCAGAAGCCTCATGAAGTCAAACCCTTTCTTCGCCTGTTCACCGTTGAGTGTTGAATTGACAATAACAGGTCGTAGATGTAACAAACCTGGATGAAATCCTTCATGATGGCATTCCCGATGTAGAAGACGTCAGTGGGAAACGGATTACAGGGTTGGTTTGAATTTTGAAATTCTGGCACCTCCTTGTCACCACCCCAAATGGGTAGTTCTTTGGGGTCAGACTCGGATGGGTCATACTTCCGAGAGATCCCAAAATCAATGATGTAGTATTTGGGAGGCCGTTGGGTACGCGTGAAATATGTCGCGGGACCACCATAATCCCTCTTCATGTGAGTTTCCATCGGGTGGAAGGATTTTGGATACATTGAACTTGGATTCAACATCAAATTCATATTCATACAGTCACTAATATGGGGTCAGCAAGGGTCAGACAACCGTTCATTTCGGCGCACCGATGAGCAACGTGATGTTTATGCATGAAGCGTAATCCCTATAAATGGTGGTCAGACCGCGTAGACTGAATATCAGTTTTCCCTCGTCACACCTCAAATAACTGCCGAAAACATTCCACTACTTCCCCGAACGTGTCGAAAGGTGGATCAGTAAAAGAGCGGAGCAGTGGCATGACGATAATGACGGTTTCGTTATCATCCAATGAAAGGATCTCGTAGAAAGGGACGCAATGGTTCTCTGGATGAGAAGCAATCCTCTCGGACGAAAAATACAACCCAATGTCAACCTCGTAAGGATGTACCGATTTCTTAATGCGTTTCAAGGTGACATATCTGCCGTCTAAGACACGTGTGGCATCGATGATGTGTCCTACCTTGGTAATGGAAAAGTGAGGATAACAGCGGACCACCAATAACCGAACAAACCTCGAGAGTTCGCGAGTCCTCATGCTCAAACCAAATCTTGCCAGAACTCTTCCAGGATGGAACCCAGTTAGGAGAATAACGTGCGCGGAGAAGGTAACCTCGAGTCTTCAACCA
Organism: Boletus aff. vermiculosoides; assembly: GCA_038089475.1. Classification (NCBI taxonomy): domain Eukaryota; kingdom Fungi; phylum Basidiomycota; class Agaricomycetes; order Boletales; family Boletaceae; genus Boletus; species Boletus aff. vermiculosoides. Next base: position 3,221 of record JBBPKW010000194.1, on the reverse strand, counting down.
CTCGAAGTGGTTGGACCACCAGATTTCTCTGTCGTCGCGCGTCTCGGGAGGAAGTCGCTGAGTTGTCCCAAAGACAGTGAGTTCCTTCTGGATGCGCTGCGCCTTCTGTCTTTCTGCTTCTTCCTGCGTTGGCGTACGTTTTCCGCTCGTCATGGATGCTGAACGCATTCAAGTTCAATTAGTGGTTGGTGCCAAATATAGTACAAGAATAAACATGGGTAAATATACGCCCACTTTGTTATCGCCGACTTCGCGGGGATCCAAGGCTGGAAGTGCGAATTACTTCCGTCTCCCAAACATGCTCAGAAATTGCAAATATTGGCTAGGACTGACTTGGAGTCCGTCCCCAACAAATTCACTCTCATGCAACACTGGATCAATTTTTGGCTGACGTGTCTTACGGAGCGTCCGTATTTTTTCATACCAATACCCTACATGTGGAAACTGCTTTTGGCAGACAAGGGGCGCTCCTGGGCCTGATTAATGATTGCCTGCTTAAGTGACCAAGTGCCATATAACTAGGCTGGCAGAATTGGTTTCCACGATCAAATATCCCACTCCCATCCCCACCCCCAGTCCGTGCGCTATGGACCCTTCACTTTACCAGACTGTCATCATCCCCGTCGACCTTGGCAAAGCTTCTAGCTTCAATCGAGCGATCTTCCCATTGTCGTATTATCGAAGAAGAGACAGTCTTGGCCGCGGTGATCTCTATCTGGATGGCACTCTGGACGAAATACTCAAGATCTCCACAATCGGTACCAATCCTCAACAGTGGCAAGAGCTCATTACGACAACGAAGGCCAAATATGATCAGTAAGTTGTCCAGTGACTCTCTATGTCAACGGCTCACTTCCCATGCACAATAGACTAATGCTACAGAAGACGGAGCTTGAACAACGTCCCAAATCCAAGAACCCTTTCAAAGCCTTTGCGAACTATCGTGCTGCTCGAATGTTCCTTGTCGCGAGCAAGTCTCTCTACCGCGCAACGAAGGTGACAATACTCACCATCAACGATAACCCTTGGGATGAAACATTTCTCCCACAGAGCCGATCTGAGGATATGCTGCGGTCCGGACGGAGAAACCTGTTATCACTTCCAGGAGAAGATGTACATTCAGCGAACAGTATGTTTTCTATGACGCAATACTTGTGCAATCTCAAATAACTTCTATTTTCCAGGTGATCTGCCTCCTGATGCGAGTTTAGAAGGGATAGCAATCAGACTTGATCGCCCTTTGGATGATACAACAAGTCAACAGATATTAGATGCAGCCAACACTATTGCCTCTTACTCTGGCCAATTTGAAGGTGATCAATCAATTTCTGGTGAGGGTGTTGAGCAAGGTCTCGCGACGATGATTTATAGCCTATGTGATGCAGATGCCAGCAGCTTTCTTACTGATGAATACGTTCTGGCCTCAGAGTCTCTGACCTCCCCTGATAGCAGTTCTACCGAAGAGATAACCGATGTCACCACCACATGCGTGCCGTCATCACCAACAATTGTCCAGAAATTCTATAAATATAACTTCTATGGTTCTATCTACTCTCCAAACTCAAATGTCTACGGAACGACAGCGCAGCTTGGCGGGACTGGAAATAGCGGTGGTTAGTCTAATCTCTACCTTGCCACGTGACGCCGCTGATACACATACTCAGCTGTAAACCATACCACCACACCTCCAAGCGCTACCTGAGCCTCCAAGTCCCCTTGAGACGTATCACAAACCAGCATGTAAACCACGTATCTGGACTTTTCTAAGATGCCAATCGTTTATCCGAACAGCTCGCTCAGCCAGCCTGAAAATCGTGACACCCAAGATTTCCACTCGGGTGCTATATAAAGCTTGGCCCTCAAGGGGTCTAAACTAGTGTCATGCCGGAAAGGGGCATCACACGCAATGTTAGCTTCACTACTTCGTAAAAATAGACCTCATAGACACGGATAGAAGCATCCCTTGTGTGGACGGACAGCGTGCGAAGAATAGGTGCTATCTTAAGTTATGATAGTATCAGGAACTTGGCTAAGATCGTCTCCTTATGTATCTACCAATTGTCGTTGACCCCGGTTCTCAAGACCGCCAATTCTCCATTACTTTCAATGTCTAAGGCAAGTACACTACGGCATGCATCGACAGGTTGCGGTCAGAAAAGCAAACAGTCAAGGAGACTGAAGCCAGGCGAGAGGAAACACTGCTCACTCAACTTGAGCTCGCAGCTTTCGGCGACACACCGACGAACAAAGATAGTGGATAGCTCTCTGAGCCCGAGTTGCGGTGTACCGTGGTCCAAACACCACAGTTAAATTTTGTGGAAGGATAATGTATATATGCTTCGACCCCGTTTTGCCCCGGATGATTGGGGGCCTTCTTGGCAAGGAACAATAAAGAGTTTTCAGTGGGTCAACATTTAATTTGGTGGTCCCATTGACACGGTCTCTTATCCAACAAGTATCCAGCGGCGCCACGGCGAAGCCAGGAGTGGACTTGGCCAGTACCTCACCACTCAGGACCCATCATCACTACCTCGGATTTGAACCTTGATGGCATAGCCCAGGCCAGCGGAGGAAAACGCTACTGCAGCTAGTGGTAACGAAAATTTGGACTCACGTGTTCGATCGGGTGGTGCGCTAACAATTTAGTGCTTAGCAGTAATACATCCGTGGGGCAATGCCCAATGCACATGCGGAGCTACATATGGTGGTGTTATATCTCCATTGGGTATCAGGTGTCCATCATGCGCAGGATTTCGAGGTTAACCACCCCTCTCTAGGTGAGCACTATAGTTCATACATTAGCCTCTAACGACCACAGGGTTGTCACGCGGTGCTCGGTGTTGATATAAGACAGATTTTAACATAATTACAGTACCGTTCCTTACACGAATGAAACCAACAAGCTGCGCAGAGCAATCAGCCATAGCCGCTTCGTCATGTTTCCGGCGCTTGGCGCCTCATCCCCAGCTTAGTCGGTCTAGCGTTGATACACATCGATTTGTAAAATTTGATGGTAACAAGGCTATCCACTGTGTTGGGAGTTGGCATGCTGGTCAACGGCACGCAAGTCAAGGTGCTCATAAACGCACTTGGACTCTCGTCGGCACGAAGGGACTCGAATGTCTCTTCTTGGCCATTTCCATGTCCTTGTGCCGCCTTGCTTGTTCAGCGAAATCTGCAGCAGTCAAAAACGCGGGGTCTGATGCAACGAGATTTTGATG
>JBBPKW010000192.1:0-24809 GCA_038089475.1 Boletus aff. vermiculosoides | reverse complement strand
CACCAACAGTGATGGTGGATGGGATGGGAATGGGAATGGGAATGGGAATGGGAGTGACAGCAGATGGGATAGTAGTGGCAGTGACAGCGGGTGGGACCAGAGCAGGAGTGACAGTGGATGAGATGGAAGTGGGAGTCACAATGATAGTAGATGGGATGGAAGCAGGAGTGACAGTGATGGTGGATGGCATGGTAGTGGTGGCAACAATGGGTGTGATGGAAGTGGAAATGGTAAACCTTGTCCACCAATGTGTGGACAACTCACCAAGGTTGATGTCAGCAAAGATGCTGGAATTTTCGATAATTTGATTCTTTTGCTGTGACATAATGATGAACTCATCAATGGTGGAGTTCTTGCCAATGAGTTCATCTACTGAAATCTTCTTCTTTGAATTGAGTTGGAGCTTGGCTGCAAGCTCCATGACAACACAGGGAATCCATATATCATCTGAGTGATTCTTGAAACAATTTGTTGCCTTTTCCTGTTGTGTGATGTTAGTAATAAAAAGATGCATTCAGTTTGTTAAAACTTACCACTTCTCTGGTGACCAAATGAATCCATTCTTGGACACAAGAATGGTCAACAGCTTGCACACCATTTATTGCTGCAAGAATTCTTGCAGCATACTTGTAGAGGCTCTCCTGAGGTGACGAGTTGGAAGACATGATGATATTACAAAGGAGAAGCAGTGGATTCAGGACTTTCAAATTTGGCAGGGTAAGAATGGTTTCAGAGTATCATTTTCAGCATTTGCCACCTTGCTGCATCACACTCTAAATATGGTAGGAGGGCCATCCATGCACCCCATGGAATTTGTAATATGCCTATTGTTGGCAGCAATGTGTATAAGAAACTACTATGATAATGGTCTGTACATTATAATATAAAATAAACAATGAATTGAAATATACTATGTATCTAAGTGAGAGACTGACACTCCAACATAGCCTGAACATTTGCTGGAGTACTTTGAGTCATTGATGCACCCTCCATTTATCAACTGTGTCTTTTTCAATCTCAACCAACAAATTGTTGAGATTCTCTCTTTGCCGCCTGATCTCCTCTGCATTGTGCTCAAGTCACTCTTGCAACTTGGCATTCTGTTTGTTTGCTGATTCTAACCAGAATGTGAGATTTCATAAAGCATTGTTTTTTGAGAGTCAAGAAGTCGATGCCAGTGCAGAGGCTGGTCTACTTGGAATTCTTACTCTGATCTTGGGTGGCACAGGGTCAGGAACTGGATGTGGGGTTGATATGGCAGCATGGGATTGTTGGCTTGGAATTCTGATCATCAGTGGATTTTCTATTAAGGAGTGAGGAAAACTTGAATGTGACAACTATGGTACTCACTTGGTTTAGTTACCAACATGGAAGCTATAGGTTTTATGGTGTGGAGTAGAATGATTGAGACAAAGTGCAGTTAGGCTAAGAAAGGTTTCTGGATCACTGAACATTGAAAGACACCAGTCATGGCAGCTCAAAGTGGTTGAAAATTTGTGCAAAAATGCTGAATGTGAGAGTCATGTGGCATCCACATTTCAATGCCAAATATATCAATGCATCTCACCAACTCAAGGCATACTACAGTTCACTGAATATCCTTGCCAAGTCAGGGAGTTGATACCCAACCTTACTGCATACCAGTAAAAGTCTATGGAAGAAAACCTGCAAATTTATCCCCACCATAGTTGTTTGTTCACTGCGCCTTTCTTTGCAATTTGCAACCAGAGTTTTGGGATCATGTCAGTGTGCATGCCATGCCCCACCATTGCCCACAGGTCACATCATATCAGCATCACACTTCTTTGTCTGTCACTGTGGCACCAATCATTACAGGCACATGTAGTTGAAGTATTGTGTTTATGTAGGGATATGTCTTAGAGAAGTTACAAATCAGTTAGATGAAAGTCTTCAACAAACCCACTGCAAATATTGGTGCCAATGAATACATGAAGACAGTGTTGTCATGTTGTCATCTCTTTGATGACTCTTTGATCATCCCTTCTCCATAATTTCACCTCCCAATCAGATGCTAGTGAACTTTGATTGTCAGGATTATCAGGATGGCACAATTTATGGTCCTCATAGTGGTAGCCATAGAAATCTTCCCATTATGGAGAGGTGTTGCAAGGCTATGAGTGGAAGGCATGCCTGAGAAGACACTTGGTTGAATGTATCCACATATCTGTTTAGAGGGAGTCCTGGGGATGAATAGGAGTTATTGACACAACATGAGTATGCAGTATGCCCAATGCCAGATGAAGCAAGGTAATGTCTGTCACCGACAGTACTCCATGCTGCCCACCCCCAAGGCATGGATGAGAAATGGGTCACCCATTGAGTAAACATCAATTCAGGCTCCTCCCTCTGCATCATAGAGGTGGTTTGTTTCTCCCCTAACTAAACTATGATGCACAGAAAAATAGTCCATGCTCCTGTAATCTACTATGTCACATTTGTAACTCCAACACTCCCCCTCAAATGGAAGAAGATCTACTGTAGTGAAAAGAAATATCTCTCTATATGTCCCAATGAATAAATGAGTATGTTCCGCATGTCCATGATGCAGCATTTGCATGCATAGCATCCATGTGTGATGTGGCATGGCTACATCTGGGTGATGTCCAAATATGGTAAGTCACACCATCATCCTTGATTGGCTCTGGAGTGTTTGTTCTCATGTTTCATAGCTTGGAGACACTTCCTCAACTCTTCCACTTGATATCCAACACATCTGATGCATCTGATCAGCCCAATTTGGCCTTGATGTGACCACTTGACTCAGTATGTGCATTTCTTAGTTCTGATATGATTAACTCTTTTAGATCTCAGCTTGAGCTTTTCATGCTAACATGGTGAGTTGACAGGCTTGGTAGGACATCTGGAATGGTGGCTGGGTGGTCTGGATGGCCTAGGTATGTCTGCCTTCATATGCTTGTGACATTCTTGTTGACTTGGCCTCTCCTTAGCTCCTTTCCCTGTTTCGACTCATTTCAAGCCAAGACAAGTGCTACTCAATGCGCTACCCTTTCTGCCTCATTCTCCATCTATTTTGGTGCCATTCACATCCCTTTGGCACTCCATTTCACCTCCAACACTTCCTCCTTTGTCCTACTTGCCCAAATGGCCTCTAGGCCCAATATTTCAGCTTATTGACTCTGTTTCATCAATGCACCACTCCCTGTGGTTTTCATGACATCTCCTGTGGTCCCTGAAGCTTCCTGGGTAGTTCCACTGCAGCACTTCACCTTTGGCACTTTTGTTTTCGACTTCTTCACCTTTCTGGCCTCCTACCCCTATAACTTGACATAGTGTGTTCAGATTGTCAAAGCACTGGTCCTTGTTACTCCTATGATGTCCACTAAGGTCCCTAAAGCTGTCTGGGTTGTTCTGCCACAGCAGTTTGGCTTTGGCAACTCTGAATTCACCTATTTCACCCATCAGACCTTCTGGGCATGTATCTCAACCTGGTGGGTTCATACTATTGATGCACTTGTTTTTAATGTCTTTGGAAAGGTCCTGGATGCTGTGGAGGTTGCCTGGTATGATTGCTTCATCGTCTGGCTTGCTCATCTCATCTCAAGCCCTCCCAGGTGAGTTTTTGTCCTCTCCTCACTGCAAATGATGTTGGATGTGTACTGACATGTTCCATGCCTTCTTAGGTCTATTTCAAGGGTCCTCATCGCCCTCATGCATTCTCGACACTTCCACTCCATTGCTGGTAGGTCTGACATTGCAGCTTGGAACTTCTTTCCACTCCCCCTTGAGCTCGACACTTGGGAGCTCATTCTTGCATGCAGATCATTTGTATGGATCTGGAAGTAGTGGAGGTGGATCAGGAGGTATGTCAGGTTCGTCTGTGGCTTCCATCGAGTTGCACTGATGATCTTCTATAGTTTTCATCATCAATTGTGCTCAAGCACTCACTTGCCCTGTCTTCCCCTCACTCAATGCTTTCCAACATGTCTCATTACTCTCATCCTCAACCTGCACATTCCCATGCACTTTCTCTGTGCTGCCATGGATTGGAGCATCAGTGCTTTCGTGTGTGACATCTCCACTTCATTGTCCGGTCAGTTTGCCACCTGGTTCAACTGGTGCTGCACTTGTCTTAAGTTGCAGCTGATTGTCTTGGGTAGGTACATTCTCTGCCTCATCTGGGGGGTTGGTAGGCTTCCTGGGTCAATGGGCTTTGTCACTGTTGTTGCCTGCAGCCTTTGTGCACTCACCCAATGCCTCAACCTCCAACATAACCTTCTCATCCTCCAGCTCACCCTCTTGTTTCCATGAACCCTCAGGCTTGTCAGGAGGTTCTGTGGGCTCATCAGAATGACACTCATCATCACCCATTATGTCCCCAAGGTTCTCTGATGGTCTTGCCTGGTCCCAGGACTGTATATGGTAGTAATGTATAAATCTCATATTGTATAGACTTTTGGCAGCTCCTGTCATGGTATGCAGGCAAAATCAACATATATAGTAAATCTCATAGTGTATTGACCAGAATCTGACAATATATAGTATGAAATACATTTCAAAGAGGAAGACACCAGGCCCTGCTGAGGAAGTACTGCCAAGCACTGGATCATTTGGAGCAAAATTGACACAGCACACATGGCAGACAAAAAAAAAACTGTTCTACTCCTGCCCCAAAGGCCCCTGTTTGCAAAACCACCATAGCTCAAATTGATTGAACAGGATTCACACAAGTTTGTGGCAGATCTCACAGCACTGGAACTCAAGTATAATGTGAGAATTGGATTACTGAACCAGCACAGATCCCAAGATACTTAGGCCAATATAGATTGTCCACAGACAACGATGCACCGTGATCTTGACAATAATGAACACATATGCCAGAAGGTCACTGCCCTTCAGCAAAGAGCAGTGCCTTTAGAGAAGTTCACAGCATTGATAGGGTGAGTTGCACCTGTTATAGCTCAGACAAGGATTGGAAATGGCCAATCCCAAGTATTACCTATGCCAGATTGACCAGCTAAATAAGGTCCTTTGAACTTCAGGAATTAGTCCTGTATAGCATATTATTACATATCTCACCTAATTATGTCCTCTATGCTTCAGCAACAATTTCTTTTTCTACTTTGCAGGCAGCTTGTCTAATGTCAAAAACAAGTACCCTGCCTAACTATGTCCTCTGCACCTCCGCTTGACTTTCACCAACAATGTTTTTTTTCTGCTTTGCTGGAGGTTCATTATCATCCCTATTGTCAGTTTTAGGTGGCAGGACAGAATGCTTGACACCCCTCAGTGGGCCAATTTTCACTGGGAGACTAGTTTCCATGACTGAGCTAGTTTGGCTGATAGCCTTAGTGATGTCAGCACACCAAGCAAGGATGGATTGTATGTCTTTGCAAGTTTCTTGGTTGCATCAAGGTAAACTGGAATATAGGGGTATGTGCATGTCATCTTTTGTGACTTCACAGTCTCAAGGTCACAAAGAATCATGCCAAATAGCATCAAGTGGATCCCATGTAACCCCTGCCATGACATTGATTGTTGGTGTTAAATCTGACCTTCAATACCCTGGGTCCCCAAATCTTCCAGTCTTTGTGGATGTCAGACCTGGCATGGTGCAATAAGGACTTCACCAAGAATGTTGGCGGCAAAGCATCACTGGCAGATTCTGGAAGCTCCTGTGTTCAGTGCAATTAGTCAGTCTTTTAAGATGCTAACAATCTCACCTGAAAATCCTTGATACTCTGGACAGCCTTTCAGTAATTGACCTCCTGAATCAAGGAGAGGAGGAAGTCTCATTTCTGATCCCATGTTTTTACATCGCTCAGTGATTTTGGTGGCCTCGAGATGATCTTGTTGGCCTCAGCATCCCTAAGTTGCTGTTCCACTCACTGACACCAAGGCATGATATACTCATCAATTTCCTTACTATTGACAGCTGCTTTGTGGAGTTCCACTGAAACCAAAGGATATCGTCAAGTATACTCTCTTTTGCTGTTGACAAATTCCTTATCACAAAGAAGCATGCCTGTGAACAAAGCAATCTTCAAAAGCTCAGATCATCTGCATTGTTCTCCAGAATTACCAAATATATCCATTGCAAACAGTGTTTCGTGTTTTTCTGACCAGGAGTGGCTCTCTGGTGGTAGGGAATGGAAGCCATATTCCCAATTGACATTGCCAGGGATGAGGAAACTGAGGGTAGTTTCATTCCATATCTATAAAATGTCAAATATAACTTTGTGGTGAGAATAACCAACACACAAGCTTACCAGTGCAGAACAGAGAGTACAAACTAGCTTACGATAGTCTTCTCACTCAGTGAGTGTGATCAGAAAAGCTGTTTGAGCTTCCCAATCCAAATTGGGGAATGCTGGACTGTCATTGGAGCCAGGGTGGAATTCATCAAACTTTGGTAAGTCACTAAATTAAAATGACAAGCTCTTTCCATGTGGTGAACCAATTTTCATTGTGGTTTGACCCAGTTTCTTTGATGCCTTTGGTGGACCTAACAAGTGTATGAGCCATAGTAATTCTGAAAACTACTTGGAGAAGAACTACCTCTTTTGACTTTCTTTGGTTTCTTCAGTGAAGGTTGGGGTGATGAGGGAACTGGCATTGTATCATTCTTGTCTCTCTATGAAGCCACCTTGGGGGGCCCTGGCATAGTGGTTTGTGATATGGAAGATCCAGACAAGGAAGACTGGACACCTGATCTCCTCTGACTTTGCACTTCTCACCAGTGAGTAGCACCACTCTTGAACTTGAAAACAACTTTGATCTCCTTGTTGTCTTGATGTTGTTTCAGATGACATATGTAAAATAACCATGACATCACCTTGCCATATATGTGATGGGTCGAGAAGACCTATCCCTCCTAGTAAATAGCCTTCTGACATATCAATGAACTTGTCTGGGGTCCATTGAAGCTGTCCCCATGGAATCCTGGCCTTGGCGTCTCCTGTGCTATTCTGATAGCATTTCATCAAATACTCCCTTAATAGTACCTTTAAGTCAGTGAGTTTTGCTTTGGAGAAATCAATGTTGGGAAATAATGGCTGTCCATTATCAGCGATTGTGATGGATGGTCCAGATGGTTTCTTCACCAGCCTGGCTTCCCCTGAAATCAAGCTGTGATATTCAATCATGGAGAAATGTTGGATTGGACTTACTTCCAAAAGCCTGTGCTAGGTATGTCTCCCATTCCTGGTTGAATTTCTTGTATTCATCTGGAAATGCCTTTTTGAATGTCACAACATTGCCAAATTTGTCATTATGGTCAACACTAGGCATTTCAATTTGGAAATATTTCTCTACTATACTGCTAGATCGACTTACCATGACTGAAAGAGTTTCCTGTCCTCATTTGCATATCCCCAGAACATCAACATCCTGATACCAAACCTCTTCCATAGGTTTCCACTGGGTTGACAAAAGTATGGTACCAGGTTTTGCTTTTGCTCTTTATGGTCATAGAATTGAAATGTGCATCACATACATGGATACTGAGTAGACACTTACTTCTCCTGCACTTTGGCAGGAGCACCTTGAGTATTTCACTGCTCAGCGATCACTTTGAACCTTGCAATCTCATCTTCACTGAGCTTCCTAAAGAGCTCAGCTGCTGCTTTCCAATGGTGACCAATTTAATCAGCTGAACCAGGCTGGCTGGCAGTGAGTTTCACAGTTGCCTCTTTGATCTTGTCTGCCATCTTCTTCACAAAGACCGAGTATGTAGATATATCTTTGAAGAACTCACTTTCTTTTTTTGCCTGTCTGCCATGGGTAGACAACCAGTTTCTGATGGACTATCAACAATATTTAGTTCCTCAACAAGTACAACCCTTGAAATACATATACTTATGACTTCAATATCCTCCAAAGCTTTGATATTCTTGAGCTCCTCAGGAGAAGCCACTTTCTTAGCGAGGCTGAGGATGAAGTTCACCTTCTTTGTCACCTTCTTCTTACCAGTGATCTTATTATATTCCTCAATGGCACCACTAAGGATCTCAATTTGAGCATTGGTGAAGGTGACTTTGGGCATGCTGATCAGATTAATGCAGGGGGTGAGATGAACAAGACTTCTGAGAAGACAGAAAAATGAATGAAAGATGACAGTGAATTCTCTGGAGGTGATTGGAACTTTCAGAGCTTTAATAAGATCAAGAACATGGAAGCAAAAAAACCCTGAAATGAAATATTACAAAGATCTGTTCATAATATGTCCAGTTCACCCCCACAAAAGCTACATATGTTTCCTTCATCTGAGCATGGCAGGCTCCCATGAGCAAGCAGTACAGATTGCAAGATCCACCCATGTTGACCTGACTAAAAGACACACAAAGCAGGGGTCCTGAACTGTGTTTAAAGTACAAAAGCCTGGTCCAATCAAGAGATTGCCAGTAACACCTGGGGCCACTCCCCAGGAAGCATCAACTTCACACTCCTTCATCTCAGCCTGAACAGCCCAGGACAATACTACTTTCCACAACAATGGCTTCATCCCAGTTCCTTTGAATCAAAAGAAGCAAAAAAAGGTCCTTGCTGTGACCCCCCATTCCATACCACAAGCTTATCACACTGGGTTTACAGGGACAGAGTGAATTCATGCAGGAATGGCTTGCTGTTGCTGATGATTACCTTGAAATCCTTGTGCAACATAAAGGTTATTCCAGCAATCATTTCTGTCAGAAAGGATGTGGTAGAGAAGGAAATTGGCACTACCTGGACTGTTTTGGCAAACCATTGTCATGCACCAAGTGTTGCAGCTCAGATCATTCTTGATCTCCATTCCACCATGCTGAGGTATGGTGTGGGGAGTATTTCTCACCTTCTTTGGTATCAGTGGTAGGAGTAGTCCTACATCTTGGGCATAGTGGTCAGCCCTGCCCTAATGCTATCATTGCTCCCAATGATGATTGGGAGGATAATAGTGATGATTCTGGTGAAGAAATTATCAATGATCCTGGTCCTGCTGATCCCAATGAATCCTCAGCCTTCAACCATATTTTGTCTTCCCTGGGACATGGCAATGAGGAATTCAATGCAAAGAAACGGTATGACATGGATGAATGCCCTCTCATCACCATTGTTGACCATTCCAGCATTCATTGTCTCACTATTCAACCTTGTTGCTGTCATGGTCACTCCCCCATCCACCATCAATTGATGCAAATTGGAATTGGCTTGTATCCAGCCACCCAGACATGCCCAAGAACCACTTTCACTTTCACTGTTCTGCATAACTTTCGGTTGATGAACTTAGAGTATAAAGTTACCACCAATAGCTTCTTCAATTATCTTCACCATGTAACTGATCCATTATTCCCTCATACCCAACTGGTGAGTGACATGGTTGTGCTGAAATGTCATTGGTGAAACTCTTTGTCACCCAGGACTACTATCGTGAACTAATGAGAATATCCAGACAATGGAGACTTTTCCAGAATAAGATCAAATTTGACCTTGCTCACACTTGCTGTGAGGCTGGTCCCAGAGATCTAGCATACTTCTGTCCAACTTGCCCCTAACCTGGTGTTAACCTTCCTTTAGATTGGAACAAGGATGCTAACCACTGAAAGTACCAGAGGGTTTTTGTCATTGATGGCAACTTCTCTGCAGAGCATATGAAATCTAGGGGGAATAGCCACGATGTTCATTTGACAAAAGAATCTGGTTTCTATGCTGGGTTGGACAAGTATAAACAGCATTTGTCCACCACAAAGGACACACAGCCAGTGAGTGCATATTCTCTTTGGGGAATCAGATTTCACCATTGGTGATTCAACTCAAGCAATCTGGTAGAAAACTACATGCATTGAGCATCATGCAGTCAAAGGTAGCCATGGTACCCATTGCCATCTTGATGCTACTGGAATAGGTGCTATTGCATGTGCAAGGCACAGTTGCTTCGTACTGACAAGCATTGTGGATTTTCAGAAGGGCGAAAGGCAAATGAATATCAACTTTGCTCTCTGCAAGGCCCTCAATCAAATGAAAGGTATCTCCAATGTGGTAGTTTTATATGACATAGCCTGCCAGTACAGCATCAACTTTCACCCCCAAGTGTCACAAAGTCCATTTCTGAAGTTATCTCTGAACTTACAAATCATTTGGGGAATTGGGTTATTTCACATACATGCTCACCAGGACATCTGCATGCTGCAATACTCGCTGAACTACATTCCTGGAGTTGGCCAGGTGGATGGTGAAATTCTGGAAACTTTGTGGTCCTCATTAAACAAAGTCAGTAGCAGCACAAGGTCGATGATAATGGCCCATCAGCAAGAAGTCTTAGATAATCATATGCTGGACAACAACTGGAAAAAGTTGTTGAGGATGGGTGGGTTCTCAGCTCCAGTATGAAATGAAACTGACTGAAAACAAGTTACTTCCTTGTGTAGGAAATACAAGAAGTCCTTGAAGGGGCTAACATTGGGCAAACAGGCTTATGAATCCCTGACAACTGCTGCCAACACCGGCATCATCAAGAAGTGGTCTGCAGAGGAAGAGGACGCTCAAGCTGGACATGCTGAAGACATTATGGAATACTTTAGTAGTCACTTTATTATTAGTAGCTAATTACCTGTGGAATACTTTAGTAGTCACTAAAGTAAAGGTAACATATTGTGGTGCGATGTAAGGCTTGCTTATGTAAGCCAACTACCTAATCTGGAATATAATATCCAACAGATATCTCATCAATGGATTTGTTCAATGTACATATTAAGCAAGGCAATCCCTCCATGATTTCCATTCACATCCTGTATATTCATTCAGTCTTCACATAACACAGGTTCCAGCAAAGCAGACATGCAATTATGTCTAACACAAGATACCATGACACTGAATGGCCAGAGAGATATTGCCACTTGGCTAAGCCTTGGTCTAAAATTGCAAGAGACTCAGTTGGTCCCCTCTGATCTCAACTCATCACTGATAATAATTCTATGGATAGGCTCAAAGTTGAGGCATTCACCAAGAAAATCTCTAATTTGCCAACTGTCCAAGAACAGCTGTAGCTGGCAAAAAGGCAACAGCATTTAGACATGCAGATGCAAAAATTTGATGATGCTTTGGTCTTCATTGCTGAAGAAGATAGTGGTGATGATGGTTGGCTGGATGATGCTGATGCCAAGCAAAGAAAGGTTTTCTTGCCATCTACATATGGATCAGAGAGATGTCAAGATCTTGGCATCAAATTGAACTTGTTCTCTGCCAAGGACAGGCAAATGATGCTCTGCATCAGCTCCACTTTGACTTGGGACATCACTTTTATTTATATCGCACCCAGGTCAGACATGCCAGTCACAGCCAACAAAAGAAAACAAGAGCTTGGAACAATGTACATTCTATAGATGATGCTGTCAAGCTACACACTGCCATCTACAGACAGTGCAGGTTGGCGATGATCTCGCTTGGCATGGACCCTGACCTGCTTCAAACTTACAAAGAGTTGAAAGCTGAGGATCTGACTTCTCAGATCATACTAATGGATCCTTCACTTGTGGGTCAGTGAAACAAATATCTTCCTTGGTTTTGGATCATCAATGTTCCTAAGGATACCAAAAGCAACGATTGGATATCGGAATGTTGGTACCATCACTCAAACTTGGTCAACTTCTGACGACTTCGCCAAAGTTTTCAGGGTTCAATGGTTGCATGCCAAAGCAATAAAGAATTGCTTCAGAGAGGAAGTTGACCTTTTTGAAGTGGAAATGGAGTGGATAGCCAATTATCTCCACAATCAAAGCTTAAATTGGAATGCACAGTACAATGCAGTGAATGAGGACAGGGGCCAAAAATGTATTGTGGCAAAAGAGTGTGCAGTATGGGAAAAGTTGAAGGAAGACGCCAAACAACTCGCCCAGAGATTTAAAATTGCTCATTCAACCACCAAAACTTGTACTTAGTCTACTTAATGCTTTGTTGAGTGAACTCACTGCTGCCCTTGCCATTGTGCCTTGTTGTCATGGACAATCTCATTTTACCCAGACCCACCAATATCCAAAATGACTTTGCTTGGAGCTCTTTCATAATTGAAGTTCAACTCTCGGTTGTGGTATACAAGCTTGATGAAATATTCAAAAAATTACCACCTCATAGTTCACTGCTCTGTGAAATATAATATTTTGGCAAAGAGTGACAGAAATGATGGCAAGCAAAGTAACCTGTAACTATCACTTGTTTGACTTGACCTTCAACAGAAAGCTGTTACAATGCTCATTGGTGCCGCCATATTACAGGGCATGCACCCAGTGAAATTCTCAGATTCCTGTTGGCAGAGGGCACTCACCTTCGCCAAGCAGGCACTCCACCAGCAATTCCAAGGTCCCATTTTGCCAAGGAGATGGTGAATGAGCTCAGCACAGCAGAAATTGATCAATTGTGGGTACATCCTGAAGGTCTGCTCAATGATCCTGAGGTGGCAACATGGACATACTGAGGCTCAAAGGTGGCTGTCCTCACTCTGGTGAGTGCATATTCCATTGAACATCCTTTTGACAAGTCTAACCTGGTATGCAGATTGACCACCATATCCAAAGACATGTTGGCTTGTTCACAATGAAAACACTCTCACCAACATAAGAGAATCTACAAGAGGCATTGTGAGTGGTTTAGTGAGTGAAGACATTGCTAATTGAGTTAAGCAATTAGTCAAACACCAATTTAGCCAAAAAGAGGGTCCTCGATGTCAGCCGCCTAATCATTGAAAGGCATTCAGCAAATCCAGATGCAATCCAGGCAATCAGAAGCAACCTCCGGTCCAGTGCCAATGCTGATGCAAGGACAGCAATTCATTCAGAACTTCAGAAGTTTCTGGAATCCAGTCTAGAAATTAAGATGCAGGAATAGACTAACAAATTTTTGTTGATATCTAAATCTTTTTTTCTGGCTTGTTACAAGATTCCAATTTCATTTGGTGAATCATATTTAGATATGGTGTGCTTGTACAAGCAGGCTTGTGTGATGGGCATGGACAAAAATCAGTGGGTTTTTTGAGTGACTATGTGTGCAACTCCTGTTCTCATGTGTTCTCATTCTCATCTGAGAAAAAATACAAAGCTCGAATGAAGGCTTAGTATATAGGAGCTTCCTAATAACATTCCACAAGCCCCAGAGGGTCTGGGGTGAAAGCACCTCCTTTTGATGGAAGTGGTCTTTCCCAAATGTGCTCCCTCCTATGGGTCTGAGCCCTGATAGTAATACCATGAGCATGAGGGAGCTATTAGGCAAATGTGTAGTGCAAATTATAATAGCTGAGTGAAGTGGGTGGAGACACCAATGATGCCAGGGACTTGGACATCAATGGTGAATAAGACAGTAAAGGCGTTTGGGAGTGGTGAAGAGTCAAGTATGCTATGGAAGAGTTTGGGGGAGGGGAGAATACCAGCTTGAGTGGCAATGGATAATGCTACCTATATAACAGCAAGGAGCTCATACTTGACAATGCTGCAAAGGGGTTGGTGGTGGGTGATGGCATGGGCTCCTTGGTCAACAGCAGGTTGTAGGTGGAGTACAGCTCAGGATGCAGAAGCCAAACACACTCAGGCTCAGTGTTGTTCAAGTTGAAGTATGGCACCAAGAGGTGTGGCATTGTTCACCCATATTTATTTTCTGTCTTGGACAAAAAAAAAGAAAAAAAGTCAGATGAGAAAAGAAATTATGCATATGATGACAAAAAAATGGGCTGATTGTTGTCCATGTTGGAGTGTCATAGACTTAAGCTTAATAATGGTATAGTTGGCAATGGCAATGGGGAGTGTGTTTTGGAAGAGAAACTTGTAGCAGTGGGTAAATAACATGTATATTCAGGTGAGCAAAGGCTGCCAACAGCATTGTTAATTAGATGTGACAGTCTACTAACTGCTATATATCAGTCATTTTGGCCAACCTTCTTGGATAGTGTGACCAGTCAATCCTCCACAGTTGCTGATTGTTCACAGAGTTTGGTGATCTCAGTGTGCAGGCAATCATAGGCTTCAGTGTCCTTGAGGATCACCATCTGAAGTCTGTCTAATATCTGTGTATGAAGGTTTTGAGGCTGATGCTGGTGCAACAAAAGCATTGCTGACTCAAATTTGTTGTCAAGCTCAGCAATTGTTTTCATTTGTTGCCAAGCTTGTTTCGACAGCTTGTTGTTCTACAGGTTCACCTTTGCAAGAGCAGCTTCAAGAAGATCAACTTGCATGTCCACTGAGTTTCTGACAGCCTCAGCAGGTGGGTTGATGTCCATGAACTAATGGTTAAGTCAGATTTACCGTGATACTATGCAAGGATCTGACTTACCACTGTTATTGCACTGGTGTTACAAACTAACCCATTGGAATCACTCATAGACGCTGTCCTTTGATTGGATTCTATTCCAATTGATACTTCCCAGTGCTATTTTCCTCCTTTGTCTGTTACCTCGTCAGTTTGATTCTCCCATTGATATTGGATTATGGACCTTGTTCCTATCTCCTCTCTGATTGGATTCTCTCTGATCAGATCATAGTTTCCAAATGTCATTTTACCTCTGTTAGGATTATCCCTTCACTCTTGCCATTGTTCTCTGAATTAGTACTTCTCCATTGTTCCTCACTTTTAGGAAGTAGTCAACTGGTATATAAACCCTGTCTTGTTATAGAATTAGCCTAAGCTAGTTCTACACAATCCAAGTGTATCTTCTGGTGTTCACATCCCTAAAGTCTTCATTCCACTTTTGAGTAAATGCTTGATTCTCTTGAGGATCTTAACTTCCTTATAAGAGAACCTCTTATCTCCAAGATTGACCATTTTGGAAGAATCTGAAACAAACCCTCTTGAAGAAGTGCTAGCATAACAAAAGAACTAGCTTATTAAATGCACATGTTACCAAACACCTGCCCAACATATCCAGATACAACTCCACAGACAACCCCGATCTCTCTTCCAAGGATAGGGCATTTTACTGAGCCCAGCAGGGGGCAAGTGACTTAAACTTTGCCAACTCCAGAGCTAGAGACGAAGCAAACATACAAAGGTGGCAACAACTATGACAAGAAAGGCACCAAAATAGAGAAACGTCCTAAACCCCCACCCAGTCCACCTTTAACCCAACTAGGTCCACACAACATGACCCCCCCGCTGATCCTGACATTCATCTACCTGGACCTGAAGAACAGGACTGGGACCCCAACTCTGACAAAGAAGACTCAGATAACAATGAAATGGGGAAAGAAAGCCTGCCAAAAGACTTTACTGGGAAGGTGGAGGACACCAATTGGTGGCTAAAGGCCATGAAAGCATGGAGAAACATAAAAAAAGCTAAGCTCTCTGACGAAAAGATCATCACCACCACCTTAAGCAGAATGAGCGAGGGACAGGGAAAAACCTTCACTGAAGGATATTATGACAAGCTGGAGATGAACACCAATTACAAGAAATGGGAGATGTTTGAAGAAAATTTCAAAAATGCCTTCTCTTCCAAAGATGAAGCAACAGATGCACGAAGAAGAATCAGGAACTTGAGAATGAAGGGAATTTCTGTGGAACCCTTGAAAGACTACTCCACCCAGTTCAATCTCCTCCTTTCCCTCACCAAGGTGACAGATGAAGCAATGATCTGTGGCCTCTTTTGTTCTGGCCTCCCATTCAACCTAATCAGCGATATCCTTCAAGGAACTGAACCGACCACCCTGAAAGGATGGATGACCACAGCCAGCACCCACACCCAAGCCTATGAAAGACTCAATGACTTCAGACT
The DNA here is from genome assembly GCA_038089475.1 of Boletus aff. vermiculosoides. Lineage (NCBI taxonomy): Eukaryota > Fungi > Basidiomycota > Agaricomycetes > Boletales > Boletaceae > Boletus > Boletus aff. vermiculosoides. The sequence continues at coordinate 9,103 of JBBPKW010000192.1, read as the reverse complement.
GGGGTGCTTCCAATCCTCTTGCCCCGATACTAGGGGAAGGAGAGATCCCAACACCATGGATGTTGACATAATCAGACTCTCAGATACAGAAAGGAATAGGCATAACCAAGAAAATTGCTGCTACCAATGTCACAAGGTGGGATGCCACACCAGAAATCACCTAAAAGGAAATAAACCCCTGGCCCATGGGAAAATTCCTAACCGACCGCCAAATCAAGAATGGATCCAGGAAATAGATTCCCAGGCAGAAGAACTGGAGGGGTACATAAAAACTCTAGGGGAACAAAAGATTAACCGAGAAAAAGTTTTACAAACCTTAAAAGAACACTTTGACAAAACCAGTAAAGAGGAAAGGGAAACCAACAACCATCTCAAAGAAGAGGATTTTTAAATAGAAGACTTGGAGCAATGACATGCTCTCCTACGCTTCCAAATGTAACTGTAACCACAGACGAAAAATCTCTATTCATCCCCATAGAATTTTCTACCCTGGAAAGCCCAAAAGTTGCAAGAACAACCACCCTGATTGACTGTGGAGCCACCGCCTGCTTTATCAACTATGCTTTCGCAAAGAGAAATAAAATCCCTCTCATTCCCCTTAGCCACCCTTGAAGCACATACAATGCCGACAGAACTACTAACAAAATGGGGGAAATAAAGTTCAAAGTATGCCTCTCAATAACCATTGATCAAGACCAGGAGGAAAGGGACTTTTTGGTATTAGCCAGCAGGAAACAACAGAATGTTATCCTCAGAATGACCTGGTTAACCAAGAAAAACCCCATCATAAATTGGACAACCAAAGAAGTAACCATAGAACCCACTGCCACATCTAGGAAACGAAATGGAACTGAAACCCTAGCTCAAAGATACCTTCTCTGCTTTCTCAGGACCGACAAAAACATGAAACTCCACAAGCTCTATCGGAAACGATTCGAAGATCTCCCCAAAGAGATCTGAAAAGTAACCATCTCCACCACTATTGCGCAAGAAACTGCAAAAACCAGGCATAAGATCCCCCCTCAATACCAAAAATACAAGAGGGTCTTCATCGAGGAAGAATTTGCAGACCTTCCTCCCAGTAGAGTATATGATCATGGAATCAACCTCCTCCTGAGCTTTGTCCCAAAACGAGCAAAAAATTATTTGCTCAACCCAGAAGAAACCGAGGCCTGTCGAAGCTTCGTCAGGGAAAACTTGGCAAGTGGAAAAATTCAACCATCAAACTCCCCACAAGCATCTCCATTCTTCTTCATGCAGAAGAAAAATGGAAAACTCTGTCCCTGCCAAGATTATCAATACCTTAATCAACACACGGTCAAAAATGCCTATCTCCTCCCAAGAATCCCCGACCTCATAGACCAACTCAAGGGGTTGTCCATCTTTACCAAGCTCAACATCTGGTGGGGATACAACAACATACTCATAAAATCAAAGGACCAATGGAAAGCAGCATTCACTACCCCCCTAGGTCTTTTTGAGCCCACTGTCATGTTCTTTGGGATGAGCAACTCCCCTGCCACCTTTCAAGCCTACATGGATGACATCTTCAAGGACTTCATTGCTGAAGGGTGGTTGATTTTCTACATGGACAACATCCTTATTCACCCTGCCGACCCTCTTACCCACGAAAGCTGCACCCACAAAGTGTTACAATGTTTTCAGGAACAACACCTTTACTTGCAACCTGAAAAATGCTCATTTAACCAAGAAGAGGTAGAATACCTCGGCCTCCAGGTCTCAAAAGACACAGTCCATATGAATGATTCCAAACTTGCAGCTATCGAGAAATGGAGCCTGCCCAAAGATGTAAAAGGGGTTCACTCCTTCATAGGTTTTTGTAACTTCTACAGAAAGTTCATCCCTGCATTCTTCAACGTTGCTCAACCCCTCCTGCTTCTCACTCGCAAAAATGCCCCCTGGCAGTGGGGGGGACAACGAACAACAAGCCTTCTGAACCCTCAAAAATGCCTTCCTAAAACAACTGATTCTCCATACCCCCCACACCACACACCCATTCTATGTAATGACCGACGCTTCCCTGACAGCAGTGGGAGAGGTACTAATGCAGAAAGACAGGAATGGTGATCTTCACCCTTGTGCTTACTTCTTGAAGACCTTCTTGGCCCTGGAGCAAAATTATGACATGTATGACAGAGAACTGCTCATGGTAATCCTCTCCCTGCAGGAATGGCAACATTACCTTAAAGGAACTCCTCATCATGTCCATGTCCTTACTGACCACAAAAACCTGACTTATTTCTGTGAGCCATGGAAGCTGATCCACCAACATGCGCACTGGCAAATGTTCCTTCAGGATTATGATTTGTCTTTCTGCCACCTCCCTGGAACTGACATGGCCCCCGCCAATGCTCTGTCGTGCAAAGCTTATCCTGCCACCTGCGAAGATAATTTAGCCCTCCAGCTCCTCCTTGACAATGTTTTTGCCTGCTCCTTGGACGTTGTGATAGCCTCCAAAATTACCACCTCCACCACTGCCAACCCACTGGTCACTGACACATTAACTGCTCTCCATCAATGATCCTTCCTCCTTCCCCAAGTCCATACCACCAACTGGGCATATGATGAGTCCCACCTCACTTTTCAAGGGCACACCTACATTCCAGAGGATTGTCGGGAATCCCTCATTTCCTCCATATACAACTTGCATCATGAGGGTCATGCTGGTGCTATGTGAACCCTCACTCTACTCTCTTGAGATTACTGGTGGCCGGGAATGTCCACTTTCATATATTGCTATGTTGCCGGATGTGCTGTTTGCCAACAAAACAAGGTGAATACCCACCCCACATGCCCACTCCTTACTCCTATCCCCCACACTGCGACCCAGCCATTCCAACACCTGTCCATGGACCTCATCACCAGCCTTCCACCTAGTGGTTCCCTCAATTCTGTCTTGGTCATGGTCGACCATGGGCTGACAAAGGGGATGATCTTCATTTCTTGTGCTAAATCCATCTCAGCCAAAGGAGTAGCCAAACTCATTTTCATCCACATCTTCCCCCACTTCGGCCTCCATGACAAGGTCATCTTTGACCACAGACCCCAGTTTAGCTCTGCCTTTGCCTGAGAGTTAGCTTGCCTCCTCCAATATGACATAGCCCTGTCTACAGCCTACCATCCCCAAACTGATGGGAAAACAGAGTGAGTAAACCAAGAACTAAAAACCTACTTACACCTGTTCTGTCAAAATAACCCTACTGCCTGGACTGAAGCTCTCCCTCTCGCCGAATTCCACCATAACTCCATGATCCACTCTATCACCAATGACTCCCCCTTCCATCCTATGATGGGATACCATCCCCATTCCTACCCGAAGGTCAGCTCTTCTTTTGTCCAGGTGGTATAAGACTACCTCAACAACCTAGCCTTTTTCCATGACGAGGCCTTTGCCTCTCTTGAAGAAGCCAGGAAGCTTATGGCAAGCAAATCAAAAAGGAATTTCACACCATTTAAACTAGGGCAACTCATCTGGCTAGAAGCCACCAATCTCCCCCTCAACTTAAATAAGAAAATAGCTCCAAAAAGACATGGCCCCTTTGAAATAAAGAAAGTCATTTCTGATCTTGCATATGAATTAATGCTTCCTAAACAATGGAAAATTCATCCCATCTTTCACGCATCCCTCCTATCTCCATTTATAGAAACTGATGAACATGGACCTAACCTCCCTTAACCTCCCCCCAATTTAGAACAGGGGGAAGAGGAATATGAAATAGACCACATCTTAAACCATAAAGGTTACCACCGATCAAGATGGTACCTCACCACCTGGAAGGGCTATCCACTTTCTGAAGCAGCATGGGAACTGGAATGAAACTTCAAAAACACCAAAAAGATTCTGGAAGAATATAAGAAGGCTTGTCATCTCAACTAAAAAGAATTCATGCCCCCATCCTATCAGTCAGAAATCCCCAAAGCTCTCTCTCTTTCCAAATCCAATCTAGATTTTCTTCGCTGACATTTCCTCAAGGGAAAACCCCTCACCCCAACTCTCCTAGACGAAGTTGTCCATCATTACTACCAGCACTTCTGCTTTTGCAAAATCGATTACTGTCCGTTTCACTACTCCTACTGAATGTCGCTAGAGATACCTGGCCCCGACACCTCCCCTGTCCACATCCACCATCTATTCCCTTTTCTTTGAAAAGTCACCTTTGCCATAGTCCTCCAGGCTACCACCTTTGACAACTTCCTCAGAACTCACTATGCCATTAACAGGTCTCAGTTCATCTCCAGTCTGGTCGGAATGTATAGATGAGTATACCTTCACTATCAATTCTTCCTCCAAAACAACTCCAGGTACGGGACTGGGCCCTTCAACTCCATGCTCGTTGAATCCCTCCTGGCCATACAAGGCAATGTCTTGGATCTTCTTTTCATCACTGGGTTCAGCAGGGTCATCAATGACATTCCACCAGAACAATTCACCTTTGTCATTCACCCCATGCTTTCAGCCATCACCCCTGAAGAACGATGAACTTACCTGTCTGACTTAATTGTACTACCCAACCCACCAATTTACCCCAGCAACCTCTTCTCCGGAACACGTCCCAACTCCTCTCCTCAAAGACATGGAGAACCTGGCTCTCCTCCTCCTGTCCGAATTCCTTCCCCTGGCCCTTCTCAACCCCCCACCCTATTCTCACCCACTGTCAACATGGGTCAGGAGGAATCAAACCCTCCACAAAACCACTTCCCCACTCCCACCAACAGCTGCCAGATCCTCTGCAACATGGTTAACTCAGTCGCCAGAATGCATATATAACCTACCACCTGGGGTCCTGGAGAATCTGCCAACCTCCCTCAAGTCTCTCCCACCATCAATGTGGGCAGGGGTAGGAGAGGATGACGTCCTGCTCACGTTTGCTTCATTTGTGGAGGGATCGACCACTTACAACAGGAATGCCCTCGCCATGTTCCCAACCAGAGCCCTTCTCCCCCTTTTTCCGATGGGGACCTCTGGGACTATGAGGTAAACGAAGGAGACCAGTCTGGCCCAGACAGGGGATAAGTGGATGGGGACCATCCACCTTATGACGGGGGTAATGTTACAAACTAACCTGTCAGAATCACTCATAGACGCTGTCCTTTGATCGGATTCTATTCCAATTGATACTTCCCAGTGCTATCTTCCTCCTTTGTCTATTACCTCGTCAGTTTGATTCTCCCATTGATATTGGATTATGGACCTTGTTCCTATCTCCTCTCTGATTGGATTCTCTTCAATCAGATTGTAGTTCTAAATGTCATTTTACCTCTGTTAGGATTATCCCTTCACTCTTGCCATTGTTCTCTGAATTAGTACTTCTCCATTGTTCCTCACTTTTAGGAAGTAGTCAACTGGTATATAAACCCTGTCTTGTCATAGAATCAGCCTAAGCTAGTTCTATGCAATTCAAGCATATCTTCTGGTGTTCACATCCCTAAAGTCTTCATTCCACTTTTGAGTGAATACTCAATTCTCTTGAGGATCTTAACTTCCTTATAAGAGAACATCTTATCTCCAAGATCAACTGTCTCAGAAGAATCCGAAATGAACCCTCTCGAAGAAGTGCTAGCATAACAACCAGTCTTGGACCTTGATGGGCTGGTGACCCCAATTCCATTCTAACAGTATGGTCAGTAACCTCAGATGAAGGAGTGAATGCATTGCTTACTGTCCCAGTTTTGCCTTCCAGGATGCACTCACAATCACTGTCACCCTGGTAGTCCACCTCAGGATCTGTGTCCTTTTCATTGTCGTTGTTGTCTATCTCATTATCTGTCTCCTGGGCCTTCTGTTTGGTTTTTGTCACCATCTTCATCTTGGACTTTACTTTCACCTGAGACTTATGGGATGCCGGCTCATGACCCCTTTTGGGTCAGGAAAGGAGCTCTCTCCATGTCTTTGCTGGATGGATAATATTGCCTTCACAGTCGATGATGTCAGGGGGGTCATCCAAGACACCACACTTGGACTTTTGGGATGAGCAAACTGTGCATGGCTTGATTTTGCCACTGGGAGTGGTGCTCACCATGCAGCTCAAGCCCTTCACCTGGCAATACACATATTTCTGGCTTTGTGTTAGTGTGATGGTTTGCATGGATAAATGATCACTCACCAGGTTGAAAAATAGCTCCACAATCATTTTTGGCACATCTGTACCTTCCACTCTTTGCCATTTCAATTTTATTCATGATGATACCTCTGACTCCTGTGGTGCTCCAGTGTTAAATAAATTTGATATGCTTACCACTTCTTCAGCAAGCAGAAGAATCCATTCCCTCTGCTTGGAATGGTCTTCAACTTGAGGGCTATTGATTGCCCTGAGAAGCCTTGTGGTGTACATATAGAGTTCTTGCTAACTTGAGTCAGAAGACATGGTAGTTTGGATGGTGAGCTAGAGAAGAATTGGGATTTCAGCAGGAAGTTGTCATAACAAAACTTGCTGCACAATGGTTTTCAGAGTATCATTTTTGGGGTCAGCCACTGATGCAGCAACATGCTTGTTACTTTGCCATATATGGTACTTTTGGGACCATATCTGGCAAATGCAGTGACATGAAAATTAGCTATGCTCTGAAGCATACTTATTCTGGCTAGCTACAAAATGTTTGACTACTTTTCATTTTCTTTCACCTTCATTTTTTTGTTTATATATGGTGTAAACCAAACAACAGATAACCAAATGAAGTAGGTGTACTTGTAGGTCTGGTCATTGGATCCTGAGTGGCCAAGCCCCATGCAAGCAGCTTGTAACTATCCACTATGACTAGTATGTACTATGGTGTACAGAAATCATTGTCACATTCCAAAAGCTGCAAAGACATAAATGTCACAATGTCAGTTTTCATGTGATCCAGTCAGATTGCAAATGTCACTGGGATTAGTGCAAGAACTGTTTGATGTACCATGGAGCTGTGGTTGAAGACTGGTGCTGTCCAGAAAATACCGGTTGAACCAGGTCAGAGAAGCTCAACTCACTTGATATTGCAGTAAGATAGCATCTACATTCACTCAAACAGCTCTCAACTAAAACTTGCAGTGTCTCGAAGGTTGTATTGAGCACACACCTGACATTTACATGTCCAAGCTCCACCACAAACTGGAAGCAGTATGTGGTATCAAGGCTGTGAAGATATGAGCAATATCAGAATATGGAGCACACTGATAGAGTAACTCAGTCATGTGCAGGCAATGGACTGTTTGTATATTCACCTGATAGAGTAACCAAGTACAAAATGAGCATGATTAAAGGAACTACAGTATTGAGAGCTCACCTCAGTCGTGTGCAGGCAACAGACTGAGGGAAGCACTGTCAAGCTAGAGACTATATACATTTGGCTTTAAGTATTTGAATGTAAATGGTTAGACTACAGTACTTGAATGTAAATGGTTAAACTACAGTACTAAGGGTTGAGAACAAAAGAGAACAAGCAAGTACACTACAAATGTCATAGCATAGGAACAAAGAATGTAGAGCATATGTATCTTGTTCATAGAATGTAGGGGTGTGGTCCAATGAGCAGCTGTGCACATGCTTGCCTGGTCTGACAATGGCAGGCTCCTACACACTGCCACTGTCCATGTGAGGGGCAACTACATCAGATTGTGGTGCGCTTTCAGGGTGATTATGTAAGCAATTTAAGCGGTCCAAAAAGGGCCAGAAGCCAAAAGAAGCAGCCACTAGTACTTCCACAACATGTCCACTTTTGGATATGTCAATTTATGTCCCTCCCTGCATTTCCTCCCTTACCAGGGGCCATTCCCTTACTGTCAACACAATGTACATACATAAACATGTTATATATTTGTAACAGGACCCATCTGGCTGCTGTAATGAGTCCCTAAAGAGTTTAATAGAAATGTAAGTAATTTATTATGAAAAACATAGAATTGGTACATTTGTTTTCTAGACATATAGACAGGCACATTATGTCCTAAGCTAGGGATTATATGTAGGTATATCATACTAGAAGCCCAGGGCATGAATGTAGCTCCTTAATTGTATATTATCATATCTTCTCATACCCACTTTTCATCTCAGGGGGCTACAGGGGTGGCCCAGAAACTATGGACAATAATGTAATGTCATATTAAGCATATCTGGAGATATTTTGGACAGTTAATAATAGTGCCTTACCCTCATAATAAGCAGCTATTGATATATTTCGCATTTTTCATCAATAGGAGTACCATAAATCACCAAAATGTACTTACAAGAATATAAGTATCTGGACCTCTGGGGATTCATATGAGGTACCTCCCAGACAAGTCCTGAGGCCCTCAAGTGAATGTGGAGTACAAGGGAGATGAATCAAACATCTAGAAAGCATGGGAAAATCTCCTATACCTTCAGAGATTTTGCAAAATACATCAATAACATACAATTATACATGCTATAGTGACATTAGACACCCCAGGATAGTCCACATGAAATATTGCTTCATTATATACCAATTTTATATTGTGACTCCCTCAACTGTGATTTCCAGAATGAATTCTGTCACTGAGTATATACTGGACTTGGAATATAGGAGAATTACTATCAGTTTCATTACCCTATAGAGGAATACAATCAAATTTCGCATTTTTGACATTTAGGACCACTAAATCATAGTGCTGACAATATAGCATTGATATATAACAAAGCAATACATCATATAATTTATCCTTGAATGTCTATACATGACCACTGTTGATGGAGTACTTCTAGGGATTCATTGAAACCTGGGAAGCATCAGAAAGAGTTGATCTCTTTGATATATCAAGAGCTTGGAATCCATTTATTATCTACTCTTATTTGATGATGGAGAAAGTGGATCTATATGTTTGACCAGTCTTGAGAAATTTCACCTATGACTATCAGCAACTATTCCTAGGTCTATTGGGGACATTTTCAGTATGTTTGGATATATAGGATATGCAAACCTGATCAACTATAAAATAAATAGATTAACTTGTTAAGTAGGAGGAATAACTACACTATGATGTACACCTTGCTTGCCAACTGGATACCACACCTAATCTATTTCTGATTCTTGGTCCTTTCCCTCTGCATCACACCATTCCTCTTTAACTCTTGCCAATTTTCTTTTG
>JBBPKW010000190.1:11325-24842 GCA_038089475.1 Boletus aff. vermiculosoides | reverse complement strand
GAGCGTATCACCGTCGCCATTGGGGTGCACAACTACAAGCGTTGGTGCGACGTCGTCACTGGACTCAAGCCCAACGAGACGGCTCTGTTGATCAACGGGCAGTACTACAACAATGGGGGACGGGACTATATGAGGGAGAAACAGCTGTCCGAGTACAGCGTGACCAGTACTCTTGGAACCAAGGTTGAAGTCAACTACACTGTCAATGAGGGCAAAGACCTCCGGGCCGAGATCATCATCGGATAAGTGAGTTGATCACCGCCGCCATATCCCCTCGTTCGTCAAACCGATGACCGTGTTTCGAATACTAGATGTTCTCTGCGCTTGTTGCCTGTTGAACGAAGAAAGAAAATGTGTACAGTATCGTCGTCGAAGGAAGAATCAGTCAGTATGGAAGGTTGTGTGTAGTAGGAAAATGACCAAAAATGCTATGAGTTCGGAGGAATTCGGAAACAGTCGCTGATAAATATTGAACTGATTTCAAATCCTTCAACCTTGGGATTGGGGGGACGAGTGGTCGGCAACACGCATAGCATCCACCACAATCAAGTTCAATCAAAACGGCTTCGTATTGGTCTAGAATCTAGATCGTGTTCTTCATTTCATAGTGTTGTTAACTTGTCATCGTGGTTATGGAACCTACACTGACTTACCGGTGACTGAATATACCGGTTTGATTGGCTGCTCCATAGATTCAGAATTTCTGGACCAAAACGACGACGGCGTACGTGGAGGGCAGTTGCATCGTTGCTGGGCAGAACTAGGAATGGTCGAATTATCCTTGTCTTGACCTGTGATACCGTGTACCATGAATACTGGTCCAGACGTCCGCCTTTGTCGGTGAGCGACGAATTCAGGTAGAATCGTCATCATCATAGCAAGCGGAATCATCATCCAGCTGGCCAACTTCGAGAGTGGCACATAATGCTTCTTCAAACTCCGGTTGATTAAAGTCACACTCCGCTCGCTTTTTCTGAACAGGTCATTTCCAGAACGGGCAGTCCACCGTTTGCCGAGCTTCGGCTTGCCACCCTTGCTAGCCCTGCCCGCATGCTCGCATGTTCATTGTCGACGCGTTGAATTCCTCGATGAAATGGCCCGATGCTCAGTTTTCAGACGTCCGTTCACCTGTATCCTTTTTGTGCCATATGGGGTTGATCCGGCTGCGGGCATCAGGAGATGCCATCGATATCGATCATTCCTTGCGAGCCGAAATGACTCGTTCCCACGCTAAATTGCCCAGTCCTGCTTCACACCGTACGGACTGGTACTACAGTATATTGAGCTGCGGAGCATTACTTGGGCCGAACAAGCATGTGTCACTTTTGTCTATTCTCGGATTGAGATGCATTTCGGTAGGTACAAATGGTCATCATTGCAAATTCCTCTATCATCAAGGTGTTTGTATGGGTATGACCATAGCAACATTATTGTTCGTTTTAGGACTGATACGCATTTTTGTAACCAGGCAAGCATTTTCTCTTCTACTCCTCTACTGGACGTTCGGCAGTTGCTGGTGAGTTCGGCATTGCCCGTTGCGTTTCAAATACTTATAGGTGAAACAAGCGGATCTTCGTCACTCCGTGCTCTTCGGTTACCTATAGGTGAAGAGACCCTTCAAGAGGCTACTGGTAGCCCTACGCCTCTATCCTTCCCTCTGTTTATCGTTACGTCTCCCAACCCGTCCGCTGGCTTGGGACTAGCTCTCTTTTCTAGTTCAGTCTTTTAGGATGCCCACCATCTCAGCCAGGTCTAACGCATCGTCGTCCGTCGTGGATCCCGCTTCCCTTGTGTCTCAAATAGACATTTTCCTCCTGATCATCATCTTCGTCTTCGCCTTATTCAATGCCCCGAGAGCAATTGCGCGCTTTGCCCGTCGCTCCGAATGGCTTCAGGGCCAGTTCCTTCATTCAGCCACGCTGACGCACAAACCACGCATCAATCTGAACACCAATTCTATCTACCTGCATTCCGACCCTCAGAAAACCGTGCTTAACCTTGACGACGGTAGCACCGAGGGTTTGCATTCACAGGGTGTTCCATATTTCTCTTCTCAATCGACACGTGATGAGAAGGCACTCCCTCCTCGTCCCTTGACCGTTGTGTTACCCACTTCGATGCAACAAACATGGCATATGCCAATGCTTTCTTCCTTGGCACATCCTATGGCGAGTTTGCTACACAGTCGTGTGCATGAACATTATTCGCTCGGACAAGTCCTCCTAATGGCAGGATACAGTATTGTCATGTTGTACGCCGGGCTTTACCAGTCTAACCCGTTTGTCGACTATATCCGTAGTGGCTGGGTCTGCACTTCTCAGTTGCCTTTCATTTATATCCTTGCCACAAAGAACAATGTGATTGGAATGCTCGTTGGTGTCGGGTATGAAAAGGTCTGTGTTTCGGGCGGCGTAACATGGAGCAAAATTCCTGATCTATCAATTCAGCTGAATTATCTTCATCGTTTCGCTGGGCTTTTTGCAGTCCTTGCCGCTAATGTTCATGTCATTGGCTACAGTGCGTCTCTGGTCTTGCAATATAGCTCTGTGTATCGAGTGTTTGATTGTCTTTTCCTCGCAGTTTATGAATGGAGCGTTGCCGGTGATTTCTTAGTGAAGATCGCGGTGCCATCCAATAAGTGGGGCCTCGTCGCCCTGGTGTGCGCTGACATGCTAGGCATTTTTTCCATGGGGTTTGTGCGATCAAGATCCTACAATTTATTCTTCACTACACATATTGTGGCCTTGATCGTGCTTTTGTTCTCCGTGAGTGTATTTCTTGCATTCGGCACTGCGACGTGTCCCTTTTGCTTGTGTTAGATTCAAAGCAGCACTGACAAGGCCATCATTGCAGGTTTGCTACCACCGTGCTGGTTGTATACCCTATGTAATCGTGGCTTGCGTTTTCTACAGTTTTGACCACCTTGTTCGCGCGATAAAAACCCGCATCACAACTGCTACCTTCCGGCCAATTCCCGAACTAGGGCTTACGCGGGTCGAGATGCCCTCTGTTAACGCTGGATGGCGTGCTGGACAGCACATTCGTCTGCGCGTCCTCTCAACCGCCATGGGCTTTTGGGGTATGACGGAAGTACACCCGTTCACGATCGCCAACGTCAGCAAGACGGAGGAGGGCCTGGTTTTACTGTGCAAGAAGTCGGGGAGGTGGACGACCAAGATGTACGAGATGGCTAATACATCAGTGTATGGCGAGCGGGGCCAAGAGCTTGGCAGAAGTATCAAGGTGATGGTCGAAGGCCCTTATGGTATGCGCCCACGCCTTCCGCATGTTGCACGTTCGAACTGAGCTGTCCACAGGTGGTGTTGGTAACACTGTCATCCCAAGCTACTCTGGTGCCATGTTTGTTGTGGGCGGTAGTGGTGTGTCGTTTGCGCTCTCCGTAGTCCAAGATCTCGTCCGGTCTGGTAATGCAAGCGATGTCACAGATATAGACGTTATCTGGTGCATCGCTGACCCTGGTTCGTTTATCTTGGTGCCTTTCTTTGCATAACGCTAATCGAGCTTTTTAGCTTCTTTAACCCCCATCGTGCCCCTTTTCACGGCTCTCATTTCCCAATGTACTGCTGCTCGCCTCCGTGTCTCAGTATTCTACACTCGCGCGTCCACCAAATCGTTTGATGGAATGTACCTCCCTCCAGGTATCACCCTCGTCCCTGGACGCCCCAAGGTTACCAAATACCTTGACGGCCTCGTCAATTCTACGCTCACTGGTGGCGGCTGCAGCGGTGTGTTTGTCGGTGTTTGTGGCCCTATCTCTCTCGCTGCCGATGTTAGCGAGACTGTGAGGTGCTTTGATCCGACACTGAAGAGAGCCGTGGGCGGTGTCGAGATTCACGAGGAGTAAGCCCTGGTTATCTGCACCCCTGAACGATCTCGGTGAACTGATCTGTCCATATGCAGAGTATTCGGATGGTGAAACATAGCAACGAGTTTCCATTCGTCCAATACATCGGATGGCACTTTACCGGCATGACAACCATCCATTTATCCCCTTACTCCTCGGCTCATCCCATTTCATGCGCCGGCGCATTAAACTGAAACCCAGATATACGTGTAACAACTTTCCGACGCTTTTGATATCTCCGATTGATGTGATGCACTGGTGCTGATGTCCAAGAACCCTTTTTACATACCTTTGATAGGATGTAGTTTACAAAGATGCGACGCGAGTGACGCGGAATGCATGCGTTGTATGATTTGTTCGTCTGGCGGTGGGATTTGTGCAACAAGCGCTCTTTAGTTGCAACTTGTTTAGGCGCTATGCACTCGAGCGAGCATTCAAGGGCACAGGATCGTTTGCAAACGTTAACATCCATAGACCTTTCATCAACATTAGTCATCGGTCACCCTTGACCAACCGTAGTTCACAACAGTGGTTCCGAACTCGCGGCCGGGATGGCCCAGTAACTCGTGGAGAAACATATCAAACGAAGAACATGCCTACTATCCACATAGCTTCCGCGGCTGTACTTGAATCAGTACCGGCACGGATGATAGATGCTGGATCCTACAGAAACCCAAGGTAACCTACCAATGGCACCGCTCGAGTTCAGTTCCCATCGAACATTGGGATGAGAACAAATCAATTATCCACCGTTCGACTGCGGATGGAAGAGTTACTTGTGAGAAGGAGACTGACTCACCCACGGAAGAAGACATTGCAAATAATTGTCAATAAACTTGCTGTTGGGAATGGGAATTGTAGACGTGATAGTTTCCCAAGAAAACAAACCAATAACTGGGAAAGCATCTTGATTTGCCAACAGGAGATACGATTGTAAACATTGATAGAATGTCAAACACCCGTCGTCTCGCCACGAATAAATCATTCAACTTTTATGATTGGTCTTTTGGAACCATCTAAATTTTCAAAGTTGCTCGTAACATCAGTCAAATGGGACAGGTCGTATCCCTGGCCCTTCAATCACCCGAGCTTGAACCCTTTCCTCCTGTGCTGCGGCGAACGCGCTTGGTACAGGTATACCGCAACAATCACCCCATCCTTCATGTACGTGGCCACGATGTGTTCCAGTTTCCTCAGACGAAGCTGGAGGAGGTCTTCCGGTGTAAGGAAGGATAGAACCAAAGAGAAAGTGTTGAATAACAGGGAGTTTTCCGAGCACTTCGGCTTTGTACATCTTGATCATGCCCGCGTTGACTTTATCCCAGGTTTTCACCTACGAAAAAGATGGGTGAGCAAGATTTTGGCCATGTGATGGTAAGGGAGAAGCCATCACGTACAGCTGATATATCATCGAGCATCGGAGAATGCCATCGAAGCGATGCTGTCTTGATCTGGACAGCGAGCGAGTCCGTGCTTGGTCGAGGAAATGAAAACCAGGCACTTACAGAATTTATGAATTTTATACAAGCAAAGTACATGTAACCCTTTGCGAGTTCGTCGACGATCTCGGGAACGTGAATCGCCTTGGGTGAGGGATGCCCAGGAACACGCCTCGTCATAGATACAGCGTTTGTCCTCAACTGCGCCGAACCAAACAAGAATGGCAGAAAATGGTAATCGTCGAGTCCCCATACACCGTGAGACCCCGCAGGTTCAAGCCAATATGTTGACTGGAGGACTCGCATGACCTGTACGTACCTTTACGAAGTTGAGCATGGAGCATTAGATGATGATGTGCACCAACCGCCAGAACACGCGGATGACAAGCGCTTTGTGATCGCGTTCATCAACTACCCCTAGTTGTCTTAGGCAGTACCTAGACGAGCCTTCGATGAGAACACGAGATACACAAAGAGTATAGCAATGTAGCTCACAGCCAACATAGGAAGTTGAGCTCCATCCCGCTTCCATAATCGACGCGTTCGCGGTTACCCCACGAGTTGACGAAATACACCTGCAATTCAGGGGTCGCAGCTTCAGGCATGCCAAGTCCAGTGTGGAAGGTGGCAGCTTGCTAGATTTGTGTCGTCTCGAGTGCGCGGAGGATGATGAAGTAAATGATTCACCTTTTCCACTTTGTCGTAGAAGGTCCTGAAAGCGGGATTCCCGAAGCGTGATGCCTTGTTGTCGATCGGAGGCGTTTGCGCAGCGATACTCTCAACTTGCCCCAATACGTTGAGGATAGGATCGATCCTCTGCTCTTGCGCAGTATGACCAGCTTCAACCGTCGACTTCAAGATGAAAACGAAGTAAACGCACAGTGGCTTCGACGTTATCGGTGAGCTTGGCATTGACAACCGACTCATTTAGTTGTTCGATGAACGTCACGATGTTGGCATGAGTCTGCGAGCTTTGAAAGTCCTCTAGTTGAACACTGGATAGGATATGTTTGGTTGGTATTTTAAATGACATCGCGGTCGCTGATCAAGCTCAAGACTTGTGTGACGGAAGTTGTACCCATTGAGTACCTCCCAAACAGGGATCACGATCATTTCGTTCGAACACTAAGACTTGAGTCTCATTCCTTGCCTCACATTCTATGGTGTAGACTACGGGGCTCTCACGGTGTGTAGTTTAGGCAGACATCCCAATGTCAATGGCCTATTCCAAAGTAAAAGCACCATCAAAATTCTGGCTCCACGCAATGAAGGGACTAGAGCTAATGATCTTGGTGTGGTGGGCCTCGTAATTTATAGAGGCACCCTGATCATCGCTTGAGATGGTAAGAGAATGTATTCATTTCTTTCTCCCTGACGCTTTCCCTTTGCTCTTAGAAAACGACTTGCCCTCAAATCCTGGCCGTGACTTGCCACTTCCATTCTTTTTCCTCTCATTTCGCCTCTCACTCCGCATGGCAATGTTGTCAGCTCGCTTCTTTTGTTTTGCGGCCATTGACGCAACGACTTGTTCCTTCCTTTCCTCCCTGACCCAGTTCTCAGTCATTGTAGCACGGTGAACAACAGCAGAAACTCACCAATTCTTTTTACTGCGTACTTTCTCCTTCTCTTTCCGTTTGAGCGCTTTCTTAAGTTGTCCTTCGTTGTCTTTGACCTTGACACCCTCTACACGAGCTTCGGCCTTCGCCCACCGTTCTCGGTCTTCCACTGTCTTGCGCTTCTCTTCTGGAAGGGCTGCCAGTTCCTCCTTGCGTGCGGTAAGTTGTGCAAGGGCCTGTGTAGGGTTTGATGAAGTCTTGAGTCGAGCAGCCTTTTTACTTGTTGAACCAGCAAGAGCAGAGAAAGCAACGTTAGTAAGGGGACCATCATGATTACCAGAGGGACCCGAAGAAGACGTCCCCGGTAGGTCTGTCACGAGTAATTGATTCTAAGAAGGAAGTCAGATACATCTCCCATGGAGTGAACGGGGGAGACCTTGGTAGACACGGGTTTACTCTTCGAGTTTTTCTCCTTCTCCTTCTCTTTCATTTTCCCTTTGTTCTTTTTGCTCTCGGCTTCAGCCTTTCTCCGCTCCTTCGTCTCCTTTCTGCGATTCTCTCGCAATGCTGCACGTTGCTTCCGACGTTCCTCGAGTAGCTCATCTTTACCCCCTGGTTCGTCGTTCTGGGCGCCAGGACGACGAAGCGCTGCCATACGCGCATGCAACTTCTCCTTCAACACAACAATACTTTCCGCTCGAGGCATTGGAACCATCTCGTTACTGATGTTCAGTGCTGCTGAGTTTTGATAATCATCATCCTCTGAACCTTTTAAACTGTCGACTTCTATCGCATCGTCGTCATGGTCGTGCGAGTCATCATACCCTGACGACGAAAGCGCCTTCCGTTCCTGTTCGAGTGCTGCTTCGTTTTGGATGTCTATGATAGATTTTTGGTTTGCTGGATCGAGCTGAGGCGACGAATTAACACGCGCTATAAGGCAGCGATTTTCGTTTCTGGAGTCGATAATGCACACCTTTTCGCGTCTGGATTTCTTAGACGCCTCCTTGACTATTTGTTTGGGTGCTTTTTGATTCTTGCTGTGTTTTCGGTATCTGCTCGGTGCCTACATAGTCGAGTGGGTCCCCAAACGCGAGATTTACTACCGACGCGAAAACGCACCGCATCGTCATCATTGACCAAGTAATATTTTGGTGGTATAAGCCTTAGCAATGATTCAAAGGTATCGTTGTGCGCCTCGATAGATGTGCGGAGAACGTCCTGGGGGGTTGGCATTGTCTTTGTCTTAGGCGGGTATACCTCGCAGCGGAAACAGGTGGTCTTATGTAAGCCGATAAACCCTTCCAGTACAAACTTTAAACATAGGGGTAATAAATATGACAACGATGCAGAATCGTGCAGAAACACCAGTGGAAGGGAGAAGATTACGGAGTGCGCTAGTAGAGGATAACGGATTCGTATGAGGTAGTACACTCCTTGACTTTGGTTGGGTCGCGAAACCTCCGTTTTGTGCACCTCAAGGACGACCATGTACTGTGACGCTGGATGTTGCCTCAGAGGGTAAATAGATCGATTCGATGTGTATCGTCGAGTCCTGATAGCCGGGATGTGAGTATTTCTTCAACCGTCCGATAGAGAATGTTGAAGATGTTACATGCAGAATAGACTTATATTCACTCCGTCTGTGTTCCAACTGCCATCGTGTGCCAAGGTCAGTTACCACGGGCACGAGCATGTGTACCAACTACGAGACGTCCGTGCAGTAATCAGTGGAACTAGGTGTTAGCTTCTCCGAGGGAACGCACTAGCTTCACTGGCGATGGTCGTTCGGCGCCAACGGAAAAGTCACGCGATGCCTCGGAAGTAGAGAAGGGATTGTTTATATCGAACTAATGATAGCCCATGTCACGCTCTTGTGAAACCGGGGGCACTTAGCGAGTCGAGGAAGACTATCAAGCGAACTACTGTGGCTGTGCTCATTATTGCGCAAGTTCAAACATTCAACTTCCTTCAAGGAAGGTCTCACCTCAGATTGTCACCCGCACTGTTCAGCCAGTATTCAATCTTTGCTCAATTAACAGAGGCGCAGTAAGTGAGTGTGCTGTTAAAATGAACGCAAGCTGATGTTGGTATTGCAGCTATCAAACTGTGAGGTCGGGGCCGGTCTAACGCCTAAGTTTCAGAACCGCTGACAGGCTGCATACGTGAAAGCCCGAGTACTGCTTTCCAGCGCATCTAATAACACTACGTGTTGCCATCAAACTGCCCCTCTGGCTCCGACTTGACCAGCTACCAACATATCTACAATGCACAGGCGCAAATCAAGTAACGAAGTTCCTGATGACGATCCTGTCATGGACCAAAACAGTCGATCCATCCCAGCAGTGCCCTCTCTGTCTGTTCAGAACCTCACTATTCCTCCCTCTCCCCCAAGGAGTCGCGTCCACTCGGCTCCTCACTCCCTCCCGCCCTTGGGTCCTGGTATTCCAGCACGCAGCAAGTCCAGCGTACCTCCACCACTTGGTGCAGGAATACCCGCTCGTCGACCACCAAGTATTAGTCTCCACTCTCCTCCAACTTCTCCTTTCCGTACATCATTTGTCCCACATAACAACACTACCACCCACTCTCGTACCCGATCAATCTCCTCTGGGCCATTTGTTCCGTCAGTGCCCTCACCCCTTGCTTCGTCTTTTCCTGTCCATGTTCCATTACATCCGTTCCCTTCTGTTGGCACTCCCGAGGTTCACGTGTCGGATGTTGATAGGCGTGTTCCGCCTGGCCACACCAGAAGACATTCGCGTCTCCACTCCAGGAACCTGTCTATATTCTTTCCTAGGCCACACGCCACCATTTCCGAGGACGAACGACCTGGGGACGAAGAAGCTCCACCACCTTCCCCAGATCCGGTCCTAATTCCGGTCTCTCAGTCCGAAGGGATCGTTGGCCTCGATGCCCAAGCTGGTCGAGAATTCGATGCTGGATTCACGTTCGGCGGTTTGCCGAAATCAAACTCGGAGCCTAACGGTATGCGAACGTCGGGTTCTGGAGTCACCGCAAGACGTGGCCATCATCATAAACATTCGCTCTCACACAACTTCTTTTCGTTCCTTGAGCCTGGCCAGCGACTAACACTGGAAACATCGGATAAGGAGCAGGATTTGATATCTGCGCTTACTCCCACCCTAATCTCTCCATGGACTCCAAACTTGGATACGGGAAAGCTCGTCCCGACAGCCGAGCTTATCCCACGTTCCCAATCCAAATCTCCTGTAGTTTCTGTATCGAATTTGATACCGGCCCACCAGTTCAGCAACATCATACCTGAGAGCAAGAACGTGTCCTCTACGGGAACAGCTGCTATGGTCACTGCTTCTGCTCAGTTTGCTTTGGGCGCCTTGTTATGGACACGTGGTCAGAGTATTGGCTCGCTCGCTTGTACAGGATTAGGTTATTGGGTGGTTTTCGACGCATTGGGCGTTGCTGGGCCTGCTATTATCGCAAGACAAATGAGAGGAAAGGTGAATGGGATGTACGGGTGGGTCTGACTCATCTACCATCTTCTTGACGCGGCTAAGCATATTGGGTTTAGTCCCGCGCGCCGTGGGACGACGTTGCTCTTTGCCCAGTGTGTGTATCTGATGTTTGCGGGTGTCTATGTCGCGAAAGAGGCTGTCGAGCATTTATTGTTATCTGCCGGTGGTAATACCCATGGACATGGACATGGCGGTGGTGCTGCGATAGGCGCTGGTGATGGGCACCATCACCATTGGGGTGACGAAAGACCGGAGACGCTCGGGTAAGTGATTGATCACTCCCTTCGCCGGATTGGACTTACCCAGTATTCAGTCTTCGCTTCCCTGTCTTGCTAATTTGCCTAGTCCTCCTCTCGTTGGTAGGTACCTCCGCTGTATTCGGTCAACACGAAGTGCTAGTGAGCAGTAGGTCTCAGTTCACCCCTTCTCACGCCTGGTTCCTGAGTAACCTGGCCCCTAACAGTAACCAATAAGCATATCCCTTCCCCCCTCTCTGTCTTACGATTGGGATACCAAGCACCTCCGCCGGCAGAGCGTCGAATAGGTGTTCAACGGATCTTTCGGAACCCGTATGCACTTCCACCAATTGTATTCTGCCTGGCAATCTTAGGCGCCGAGATGGTTCTGGACGTGTAAGTGTAAAAAGTTTATTTTCTGCTCTTGGCTTGTCTGAGACCCCTATTTAAATGCGATGACCGTGATTGTTAGGGCACACTATGCACCCTTCGATCTCGCGCTTGCTGCGGTGGAAGTGATCGTTACTGCGCATGTGGCATTTGCTGCCTGTGTTGTGCTTGGCGGGGTTTTGCTGCAAACGGCGCCGCCGATGATACCTCCTGGATTCAATAAGGGTGGATTGATGGTTCCCGTAGGGATTAGTGGGCCTACTGCACGGATGGAGGGGTTCTGGAGGGTCGTTAGAGAGGTATGTGAAGTGAACGTATACACTGGTATCCCGGTGAGGCTTTTGAACTGAAACACGGTAGATCGAGCGTCACGAGCACGTCGTACATCTACCAGCACCACACGTTTGGCAGGTTGTACCTGCCGGGCAGCCACGATCCGTGGATATGTACACACCACAGGTTGACTCTGTTGACACTCACGAGCATTCGAACGGTCATGCTCATCATACCCATTCTTATGACCACCATCATGACCATGGTTCACATGCGTGTGGTCACTCGAGTGATTACCAAAAACACACTCAGAGCACATCACCTGCGCTCATCATCACTCTCTCACCGCACGTGCGGCCAAGCCTTCCAGATACTGACGTTCTGGCATTGACGCAATGGGCAAGTTCACGCATGCTAGGGGTGTTCGCAAAGAGTAGTTGCAAGGATGGAGAGTGTGTAGAGGTGGAGGTCACTGTAGGTGTTGTGAGGGCATAACGATGGCGGAAGCGGCAGCCTCGATCGTAAGTGATCTTGTGTCACTAGATCAAATTTCAATTGACCTGAGACCTCAGTAGCTCCAGATCGAGGCGGCTATGCGGTCTGGGGTAGTAATTTATTCGTGCGCGGCACTCTTGTGGATACACCCCTGTTCGGCGCTAAACTACCCTATTTTTCATTCTGTCAATTTAAGGGATTCCATTCGAGCCAGGCTCATTGAGCGCCGGCGAGGGTCTGAACAAAGTGAATTGAGGCTGACGTCACTCGATCTGGGCCAATTTGACCAGCCTCCGATCAGGGAAACAAGTATTGAATCGACCTCCTCAAGCACTCCAAAGGGGCCTTCAAAGGCGAGCATAAAAGTGTACCAACTCCTGGTCCGGTAGTACCATCAGGGTCTTCCCCCTTTTGAATCATTAGCTTTCTCGCGAAATTCCCAACCACGCAGTCTCTTCTCCGCTTATTTACACCCACGATGTCCTCGTCAGGTCCATTGTCCTTGAAAATTGAGGGTTCGTCGTCGCCTATCGAGAGCAAGTATTGTCCCTCTGAGCTGAAACCCCATGCGCACTTTTTGCAGGAACCGTCGTTGTCACGGGTGGTAACCGCGGCATCGGCAGAGCTTTCAGCTATGCCCTCGCTCAGTCTGGCGCGAACGTTGCTATAATCTACAGGTTTGTTTTGACACTCACTTCTTCACCACTCTTCCGCTAATGATGCCCGCCACGCAGGACGTCGAAGGATGCCCCTGACGTAGCTAAAAAAATCCAGGACGAGTTCGGGAATGTCAGAGTCAGAGTACGTTCTCGCTGTCGATCTGTCTACTGTCTACTTCTTCCTTACTTGAGTCACTCTGCAGGCCTATCAGTGCGACGTGTGCGATTTCGACAAGTTGCACGAGACTTTTAGGCGGATCGAAGAAGAGCTTGGCGGCCCGATCCGCGGTGTCATTGCCGTGCGTTCTCGGTGCTTGCTAGGTTGATAGTTCTACTGATTCGCGTTTCCAGAACGCTGGAATCTCCGCCATTAAGCCCGCAGTGGACTTGTCTCATGACGACTTCCAGAGGGTGTTTGGTGTAAACGTTTTTGGGGTCTTCAACACCTGTCGCGCGGCTGCGAAGTGGGTCACCTTTTTCTCCGATGATTACAATGTTGACATGGATCCGTTCTTCAGGCTTTGGACGGAACATGAGCAAGAGGGATCCATTGTCATCACTGCCTCCATGAGCGCGCAGATCATTAACCAGTCTGCTCGTAACAAGCCTTTGACTCAGGTCGGTGTTACGTTTACGTCATGAAATGTTTGGATATTGAATGTCAAAAAGGCGTTCTACAACTCGTCGAAGGCCGCGGTCCGCAACCTCGCAAGGGCGCTTGCCGCTGAGTGGGCCGACAAGCGCATTCGCGTGAACACCGTCTCTCCTGGTTACGGTACGTCTCTTCGAGTTTACCCAGTACTCTCCCTGACAGAGGTGCTATTGTAGTGAAAACTGATCAGACCAAGGACATGGACAAGAAGATCTTGGAGCACCAGCAGGAAAATGTTCCCCTTCGTCGATTCGCAGAGGTCAGAATTTTTTTAACACCTTGTCGCCGCAGTCTCTTGAACAGTTGCTCATCCTGTTTGGTGTTTCTTTAGCCGAACGAGATCGCTGGTCAAGCTTTGCTCCTCCTCTCCAGGCACGCCAGCTACATGACGGGCGGTGACTACCTCGTCGACGGGTACGCTTCCCCCTATCACTCACGTTGTCGATTCACGAACT
>JBBPKW010000187.1:9455-21840 GCA_038089475.1 Boletus aff. vermiculosoides | reverse complement strand
CTCCTCTAGTTTAGCGGTCGAGCACAGTGGAGTAACATCTCTCAGCACTATAAGACGAACAATATATATCATACATTTACAGGCCTGATTGCCGGTGATCAAGAGTTTGTCAATTGACTGTGTCCACCTGTTGACCCAAAACCGTTGGTTCCCCGAAGAGTCTCGTCAAGGTCCTTTCCAAACAGTTAACATCATGTACGACAACACGCTTGAATTGGAACCGACCTCAACTTCCAAAACGTCTGGGTTATATATTTTCTCAATGATCAGTTGAGCGATGCGGTCACCCTCTTGCACTGAGGATTCTCTCAGTCATTGGCTACCACCCGAGTGCCCAAGCCGAACTTACCTTCAAAATCCTGGTCAGAGAGGTTGAAAAGCAAAACAAAGACCGTGCCACGATAGTCTGCATCGATGACACCAGCGCCAGTATCAATCATGAATTTGGAGGCTACAAGGCTCGTGTTTCAGACAGGCGCAGACAAAGCTCATCGACACTTACCAAGCCCACTCCGTGGTGCGACACGTCCGTATGTACCAAGCGGAACAGCAATGGAAAGCTGGGTATCGATTAGTGCCTTTCCACGTGCAGGAATTGTTTTCCTCTCGGCGCTTTGTACAGTTCAACGCGGCGTTCCAGGAAGCGAAGGGAGTGAGATACCTGTAGAGGTCATACCCCGCTGCGAGCGCTGAGCCACGGGTAGGTAGCTTGGCTTTTTCTGACAGTCTCTTGACCCGAAGCTGGGATGAAGGAGTAGATTGTGCCGAGTTTGATCTCCTTCGTTGTTTTTTCAACGGTGGTTCCAAGTCGAGCGTCATGGTGAACTTGGGGTAGCCAGTTACGCGCGACGCGACGTGGTTATAGTCGGACCTTGAAAGCGTGTCAACTCCGACCACGGTATATATTAGCTATCCCGGACATTGTCAGTACTTCTCCTGTCTTTCTTCTATGGATCTGCCCCAGCAAGAACTCCCGCTAACAACCTATTTCACCAGAAGCAGCAAGGAGGTCAGATCTCGCACCAACTCGTGCAAGAAGGGCAAGCCCACTGAAGACTCCCAGTCAGTCGCTCGCCCTTCAAAGCGCAGGAGGGCCAATGTAGGGAGTTCTACTACGAGTCCATTAAGCAGCTCTGCCGGCCAGTCTAAACACCGACCGGCAACTTTGCAGCTACCCACTCCAGCCACTTCCACTCGAAAGCGCATGCGTGGTGGACATCTCGAGGAATTACCAGGCAAAACGCCACTGACATCGACTAGTGTCTTATTGTCTTCTGTTGAACAGGGTCCGATTCTCCCGAGCACGAAGGGTCTCGTACAACCGGAATTTGGGCCTATCCCCTCGAAGTCAGCTCGATCATCACGCAAGGGTGTGGAGGATGCTGCTCCTGAATCACCTCTCACTCCTCTTGCAGTGCTATCCGCTGATGGGCGAAAAACAACCAAACCCATCGACATAGAGTTCCTCCCTGGTCCCCGACTTTCTAGTTACACAGACACTGGCATTGCAACTCCACGGACATCATCACGAAGGGTGGCCAGGCTCATGCGTGGCATTGACGATCACTCCCCTTCGGCTCGTTCTAACTGCCGCTTGCCTTTCATGTCAAGCAAAGGCTCTCCAAGATCACCAGATCTGGATATATCTCATGCAGTACTCCCGCATGCGCAGTTATTGGCTCGTTCGGCTACGGGTCTTCCGTGTTCTCCCGTTGACTCGGGTTGCTCTGACCCCTTTCATGCTCGCGAGAAAAATAGTGTCCTTGTGCCACGGGATGGTGCGGACGCACCACCCAAGCAGTACATCATCCGGTCAGAGACACTGGACGGTCAACCACCGGAAGCCCATGTTATACCTACGATTCCCGTTCCATCTTCTCAGAGCCAATATCTTCTCCGTCTCGATGCGACACCTAAACGCAAGCGATTTTCCCGGTATATTGAGCCCGTCATTTCTTCTCAGACTCAGGAAGAAAGAGAATTAACGTTGCCAGTGTCTCATAAACCTGCCGCTATGGTCAGTTTATCAGTACGAGTTTCTCCTGGAAAGTGAGATTTATACCAACGAGTCTTGTGCGTTTCACTTACAATGTCCAAGGCACAGCCCGTGCAGAAATGCTCAGATTCCTCGTCTCCATTGTAGCGAGCGAATCAGTCAGCACGTTTCCACACTTGGCTCCGTCGGACCACCCATTAACTCTTCCGCCGGTCCATCTCGTTCCTTCGCAACTGAGAAAGCATCGGACGAGCTCTCACACAAGTCCTTGAGCCCCTTACGACGCAAGAGATTGGGATCATGCCACTCTCCCAGTTGTGAGACTAAGACACCCCGAGGATCTGCTCGCTGCGATTCGATTGAGAATATCCCACCTGTGCACATAGAGGACTCTCTGACAGAATCCGAATCCGACTCGGATATGATTCAGGTGAGGATGAAAGACGTTTGTCCACACTTGATTTGCCCTTACGAGAAATGAACTAGGTTCTGCGTCAGTCGCCAGTTCCTCTCGATGCGTGTCTCCCCGCTCGTTATGGACTCGCTCCAGGGGGCCTTCCTGAGGACGATTCAGCCACAGAAGCAGAGTCCGACACAGATATCCTTCGTTGCGTTGCTGAGATTAGCAAGCAGCGGCCTCGCGAGCATCATTCTGAACTATCGAGGGAAGACATTCCGCCGGTCATCTCACCGCTCGTTTCTCCTGCCAGACCACGCATTGCCACCGTGCCTTTGACTATAGGTTTTACACAAATTCCCATGCGGGAAGGCGCCGAGTTGGGTGTCCCAGGATCGTGTGCATCTTATTCATCCACTATGGAGCGACCCCAAATACACTCGGAATCTTTGCCTTCAGTCGTTCGGGACTTCATTCGCATGTTTCCTGGGGACGAAAGTTATCCTGCAGACTTTCCAGAATCCCTGCGAATTTAAGACGTCAAGCAAGAGTACGGACTTCCTCTGCTACGGTGATACGTGTGGCAATTATTGGCAAATGCTACATGAACTGTAATATGTCCGTCTGAGCTATGACCATCATGCCTCAGTGATTCGTGAACGAGGGACTACCTCTACCTCTCGTATGGCCGGGAGGTTCTTATCCGACCCGATGCTGTCTCCAGCATCCTCGGAGATCCGCAGTGTCAATTCTGAGTCGTCGACCCGAGCAGTAAGGGCAGATGCTGTTGCCACTTTGGTTGCACTTGCGCTCTTCTCGGCCTGCACTTGTGCCAGCTTATCATCCTCGGTGACTCGGTCTCCAAAGACTTCTCCAAGCTCCTCGAGAGTCTTGTGTGCAGTCTCGGGGTAGGTAAACCAAACCACTACGAATGAAAGGATACAGAAGCCAACCAGAAGGAAGTAGTAGCCCGCTTTCATGACCTGGAACAGAGGAGGTGTGATGAACGCGATGATGAAGTTGAAGAGCCAGTTGGTGCCTGTGCTCAGGGACATGCCCTTGGCACGCGCACGAAGAGGGAAGATTTCAGCACCGAGCAGCCAGGGACCAGGTCCCCAGGTAGCCCCGAAGAAGAAGAGATAGAAGCAGACGCCGAAAAAGAGTCCGTCTGCGACGGGGATTCGCGATAGTCCTTCGGGAAGGCTGTCGGCATGATACTGGAGACCGCCAACAATAGAGAGAGACGCTGCCAGCACGCCGCTTCCGATGAGAAGGATGGTACGGCGACCCCAGTGATCAATGAGGAACATCGCAGGGATGGTGCCGGAACAATAGATGAGGGCGCAAGCACCAGCGTAGAGGAGGGAACGGGAGATGCTGAACCCTGCACGAGTCAGGTTGGACGGCAGGAAATATAGGATGGCATTGATGCCGTTGAGCTGGGCAAACATCTGACAAGTGATGCCAACGACGGAGCGACGGGTATATTGGCAAAAGATCTGACGCCAAGTAGCTTGGCCCATCTTGCGTTCAAAGTCGACGGCGGCGGCGATTTCGACGTATGTTGCAACGATGTTTGGATGTCTTGCATCCCCAGCGGCGTGAAGATCTGCCAGGACGCGTAAGCCTTCTTGCTCGAAGCCATTTGCGATGAGCCACCTTGGTGTCTCGGGAAGGATGAATGTCCAAGCTACGAGGATGGCGGCAAGCGCAGCTTGCACGACATATGGACCTCTCCAGGAGATCTCGGAAGGCATGGCGAAAAAGAAACCATAACCGACCCAAGCCGAGACCGCATAGCCGATGTTCAAACAGATGTATTCGATACAAACGAAGAGACCGCGGGCATGGCCGGGGGCGATCTCACACTGCAAGACTGGAACGGTCATGGAGAGGATGCCGACGCCGATTCCTTGGATCGATCGACCAGCAATCAAGGCCCCAAGATTGGGTGCGAAGATTTGGATGAAAGCGGCGATGAGATACATGATTGCACCAAGACGGACTGACATGCGTCGACCCATGACGTCGCAAATGTAAGCTGCCAAAAAAGACGCGAAGAATGCAGTAATGTTCAGGCATGAGACTGTGATGGCTGCACGGTAGTTGTGGGCGTTGGACGGTGCGACGTAGGTGAAAAAAAAAAAGAGAACGAACCTTGAACCCAGGGATCAACACCTGTGTTGCCAGCCTGGATTTGGGCTAACGTCACCGTCTTTCCGAACATGCGATAGATGAAAGATGGTTGGACCTGGACGGCAGCGATGATGCCTTGTCCATAGCCGAACATTGCATCGCCCAGCGACGCGAGTGCAGAGGACATGTACAGGAGCGGTCTGCCGACCATCCATCTTGGATAACGAGCGGAGTATACTCGTGGCCGCAAGCGGTCGGTGAGCGACATGATGTTTCAAGGGAGAGTGGGCTGCAGGTGGGGAGAAGAGGGAAGCGGAACTTGAGAAGAACGTTGGCGCGGATCCGGTGGATGAAAAGTATTTATGTGGATCAGCGTGTTCTGAGACTCACCTGGCCCGGATTGAAACTGGACTGGCCCAGCCTGCAGTGGGATGTCCATGATGGGGAGGTGCACCTGGTTCGTTCAGTTAGTCGGATTACTAGCTTGAATCGCGCGTAGACGTCGCATCGCGATCTCTCCGGCATCCGACCCAAATAAATACCGCTGTCCCTGTTTACTATCACCGTTTTATCGCACCCCCATGACTGGCCGTCTTCAGTACAAAGTTAGTCTTGATGCTCATCTAATCCAGACAACGCTCATATCCGTTCACAGTCTGCGCTCATCACGGGCGCGGGCTCGTGAGTCCGGTCACACATCCATATCAACGCGAGCCGACGATCACTATCACCAACAGCGGTATCGGACTCGAATCGTCGCTCCTCTTTGCAAAAGAGGGCGCAAATGTCTTGTTGACAGATATAAACCTGCCAGCAGCCGAAAAGGGCGCATCTTTGATCGAACAGAGATTCCCGAATGTGAAGGCATTGGCATTCAAAGCCGACGTGGCGAATGAACAAGATATTAAATCTGCAGTCGAGGTCGCCGTCAGAGAGTTCGGAAGGCTCGATATCATGGTACGAGACCGTCTGGAACGTTTCGTTGGGGATCTCTATTCACTCACTTTCTAGTTCAACAATGCTGGCGAGTTGGATACGCATGTGATATCCCGGTATTCCATCTGATTTCAAATACAGGAATCATGCATCCGGATGATGATCATGCTCTGAACACGGAGGAGCGGATCTGGGACCTCACGATGTCGGTTAACGTCAAGGGCGTCTGGTGGGGATGCAAGTATGCAATTCTCGCGATGCGTCAAAATCCTGTGGACGAGTCAAAGGGTCTCCGTGCTGGTGGAAGCATCATCAACACAGCGAGCTTCGTAGCCATCTTGGGAGCTGCTACTCCACAGCTGGCTTGTGAGTGTTCCATGAATCCCCCTCGTCCGTCACTTGGTCGTTGATCCTTTTCCGTAGACACCGCATCGAAGGTACACCCGTCTTGTAATTGTCGTCTCACTGATCCTGATCTTGATCCGAGGGAGCTGTGCTCGCCATGACTCGCGAGCTTGCTATGGTTCATGCCAGAGAAGGCATTCGTTTGAATTCTCTTTGTCCGTGGGTACTACAACTCTTTTGTCTTGGCTATTCAACCAGGATTCTCCCCCAGCGGTCCTCTCAAGACACGTGAGTAATCCTCTCCTTTTGAGAATATGCGACCTGAGTTGGGACAAATGCCTCAGCTCTTCTGATGGATTTCCTGAATACTGACGAAAAAAAGAACCGGCGTCTCGTTCACCTGCCCATGGGTCGCTTCGGTGAAGCCGTCGAACTAGCAAACGCTGCCCTTTTCCGTATGTGCTGTCGAGTTTGAGCATAAATAACCTCTAACCCTTCTGTATCGTTAGTGGCGAGTGATGACAGTAGCTACATGACAGTCCGTTATCACAGTCCTTCTGTCACGTAACCGATCATTACTCACGGGTGTCCATCAGGGCACAGATTTCAAGGTGGATGGTGGTCTGACTTCGTGTTATGTCACTCCACTTGGGGAACCGGCTCTCCCTCCGCCCAAAAGCCTGGTTTAATGGCAATACGGAAGTCCCTAAATCCTGGAAGGAAGACAGGTGATTATCGCATTCGCTTAACAGAAGAAACAATCATTCTGAGTCTTTGACAACATCGTCTGCAGTTCTTGCTGCAGGATATGTCTGCTCGACTATACTGCACCTTTTAGTTGTGCGTTTGATAAGATAGCTTTCCCCTTATTTGGCTGGTGTGATACGATTCCCCGGAAGGCATGGCGAGAAGAGAGGAGATTTGAATGTCATCGTGTGATAAAGCTACGTGTATACTTCTCGAATTTTAGGAAAATTGTCCACATGTACAGGAATAGTAATGGCAACAAAATCAACATGGGTCAATTCCGCGCAAGTCCACATCGAGCCGTTAGTCCACATTCATGATGCACCACAAATATCTCACAATCAGTGGTACATCGACGATGAACAGCCTACTAGAATGCCTTCTTCTCTGCAGCCCTGCGTTTCTCGGCCTGCTCTCTGCGCAAGCTCGCGATCTCCTTGCCAACGTCGTTCTTGAGTTGTTTATGGAGTTCCGGGCGGTAACCAAGCTTGAAAAGCAATTCCAAGTGAACGAAGAAGGGGGCAAGCACAAAGGCTTCGCAAACGTCTTGGGTAGTGGATCACTTGCACGGAACGTGGAACCTACCTCCAAGAATATTGTCGAGCAAAGCCGGTGCGCGACCCTCTGCAAGTCCATGACCAAGGAACTGAGCGATCCATGAAACAACCTGAACGATGATCGCATCTCGGATTCCGTCGGGACGGTATGCATACGCTGTTGCCGACAACAACGACAAGATCATCTGTGGCGCATAAAGAATCTGATCAAAGTGGCTAATTAGTCGATTGAACTGGAAATCATTTGTGAGCTTACGGCTGCTACGGGGTCGAGGAGGGTGTAGTAGGATAAATAGAATGCTGTGATAAGTGCGGGCGTGTTCATGTCAAAAACAAGGTATTTGCTAAACACATATTGGGCAGAGGGGAGAAAGGAGGGCGAGGGGATGAGGGTGGCGAGTACCAATGCACTCCTGGGTAAGCACGTGCCGGGATACGGTAAGAATGGAGCAAGTTTTAAAGAAGGGAAGGAAAGCGACGTTACCAGAGAAGAGCTGGGACACCAAAGATGTGGATGGCCACGTTCACGGGATGAGAATGGTAGGAACCATAGAAAGTGAGCTAAGGAACCACATGGGGTTATTAAGCTGAATCGCTGAGGGTGTACTCAGCGCTACGTACTTGCTTGCGAACATCGAACAAGGAGGACATGGTTGGGGAAAGCGGGTTTGTCTTAATCGTCAGTAACTGAGACAATCGCGTGGCATCGTCTTGGCAAAGGCAGTGTCGGGCCTACGGCGAGCGCCGGTCCTATGACAATAAAATGTCAAGTATCACTACTATCATTGGACCAGAGTTGCAAAATGACCTGGAGTTGCAAAACTGCGTCTAGCTCACACAACATCACAGTTTTCAGTCTGAGCTGGTGGATCTAGGACAATCTATGATGGGCTAATCTCCTTGTATTTTATTTTTTTTGAATAATAGAATGTGTCTTTGTCCCCCAGCACCTCATTCATACCTTATGATCCGGCATATTTGGTTACGAGTGTCAGGGCAATACATAGATCATAGCAAAAAAAATACAAGAAAAATCCTAGTAATACTCTACATCGTTGCCCAACTGCTCATCATGTTTTTAAGGTGATCATGATTGCTGCGATGGAGTGCGCAACTCCTGATGTCCATTGTGCATGAAGTGTGACATCACTGAGCGGACTCGGTGGAGTGCGTTCACAGCATCAACGGCAATGGTGGCAATGCATGGCGGACTCACGAAAAATCGAGCCAAGTCTAATAGGATGGCCCTTCGGCATGTTGGAGATTGATTTAGCGCCATGACATGGTGTGACACTCCACTCGCATGCAGATGGGAAATTTTGCAACTCCCTGTCCATTCCACCTTCTGCACTGGCATGTCTCTGGCGACTTCAGTGTGTTGCTTATAGTATTTTTTTTTTGGTTGTATCTTGCATTTGATGCATTTCTCTACAACTCTACGTGATTTTTATTTTTATAGTGATGATGAATATCCTTGTAGTTGCAACTGATGTTCACATTTCGCAACTCTGGTCCAGTAATAGTAACTAGATCAAGGGGGGGAAATGTTGAGTTTCTACAACAATGACGACGACGATTGGTGGTAATAATCTCAGCAGACACTCGACAAGGAGCAGTCCCACTTGAGCTTGAACGTTAACGTTTGAATTCATTACAAAGGACAAGACTCGCACACGGCCTTTGTAGCCAGTCGTGTGGTCTTTAGTGTGGTGGATTGCCCGCTCTGGATATGGCGTTGCCGCCTCGGCATACAACTTGCAGCTTCAGAGAAACCGAGCGGAGTGTGAATGTCATGAGTCGGAGTGTGAAGAAGTGTCACATCCATGTCTCGGACTCTCAAAATTGGTCTATCGACTCAGTTGGGTGGCGATGCACCCTTTGCTGTGAGCAAAATGTTCTATAATTCAAAAGAGAAATGCAAGCGCAAAGAGGAGGTGTGAGGACATAAGAAACACGACGATTCGATGGTAAAATCAGACAGATCATTCGGATACCTTCCATACCGTTGCCCCTGAGTGGAATTTTCCGTGGTCCGATGCCGACCCCTGGGAAGCTTCTCGGCTCGCCACCCCTGCGTATAACGAATCTTCCGTACGTGTCGTCAGCCACGGACAGCTTCAGGTTGTCGCAATTTCGAGCATGGTTCGCACTACGATCATAGTCCGTGCAGCTGATGCGTTGCCGCTCGCAGCTAGCGTTGACGACGAACAGGTCCATCTTTACCTCGTTCAACACAATGCCCGCAACTGACTTATTCCTAGACAGAGCAAGCATTGCAGGAACACAAACAGCAGGCAAAGTTGATATTCAGGCGCATTACACCCAACTCTGAACCACGATGCTCCATTGAAAGTGGCCAGTATACGCTTCAGTGAGCTTCAGTTTCCCTTTTAACAACGGCGGACCTCAACGCTAGTTCCAGCTACCTCCTCGTAGACAATGTTGTCTTCCTGACCATCGCGGACAAGTCATATCCTCGAAAGCTGGCTTTTTCGTACCTCGAGGAACTATCCAAAGAGTTCTCTTTGTCGTATGGCTCAAAAGTGGAGTCGGTACGGAAGCCATATGCTTTTGTTGGGTTTGGTTCGTACCAGCAGTTCAGCCACTCCAAGACATTCATTCACAAGTTCTGCTAAAGATACATTCATGTCAAAGACCGCGCGATTATATCGGGATACCAGGGCTGCCAATGCTTCGGGGAGCTCGAACTTGGACAAGCTTAACGATGAACTTCAGGACGTCACCCGAATAATGACGAAGAATATGGAAGAACTCCTTTGGCGAGGAGATTCGCTGGATAGTAGGGCCATTGTCTGTCTGCGTTGCGTCAAGTAGCATTGACACCTTGACACCTTATTTAGAAATGTCGCACCTTTCTACGTCGCTCCGTTCAGAGTCGGAAAAGTATCGCAGGGCAGCAAGGAATGTCAATATTCAAGCCATGATACGACAATACGCTCCATTCGGTGCTGTGGCTATATTGTTTATCGTTCTCCTTTGGTGGCGCTTTTCATGAAGTCAATCAGGAATTGCTTCGTTCAACCTGGACATCTTACCTATAGACATGATAATCTATACGATTTTTGGCGCACGGTTTGACCGAGGAATTCTTCACCCAATCGCATACTTCATGCCCAGTCCCGAACACGAATACTTATTAGGGTACTTGAAGATCTTCTGGAATGTTTCGTTGAGATCTTTGGATATTTCGTGCCCTGGAATCAACATCGCCTCGTGTCCATTGGAGCGACGTTATCGGAATCGATCTATCAGATTAGTTTGTGGTTTTAGGATTGCGCGGTAAGGCAGATGTCTCAAGCAACACGAGGACAGTCTCTTGGCGGCACTCCAGCAGCATCCCTGAACCCGAGCTCAAGGTCCGTTTACCACGACGATTGTGGCACGTCCAGCCTTGTGGTGCGACCAAACTCTCTGATAGGGAAGGGTCTGGTCGTTCTATAGATTGACGCACGGGTATGATTACGGTTGGTCCATCGTGCCGGACATGCTAATGCATTATCATGGCAAAATGGGTAGCGGGTTGATAGTTGTAGCATCGTCCTCAGCTCATTCGACCACATCATGAGTTACCTTGAGAAACGAGGCGCCAAGTATGTGGGTCATCCCCTTCATACGTTGCAAGTGAAGCAATGCCCCAGTATCGACCACCTGTCCCTGTGAAAGCCTCAAGGAGTATCGAGATGCGCCACCCAATCGGCAGTTGAATCAGCGTTGACGGTCTAGCTTAGTCGAGGTTCCCCGAACCGATATCATAACTAGTACATTCAATGATACAACCACATTGGAAATCGAGGGGACTGTCGCGGCAACCTGCTTTACCACCCTCCATCAACATCTAGAGATTCTGTTCAAATTCAAGACTGCCGATAAATGCAAAAGCAGCTTGCCCACAAACTCGCGATCCAACTGGAAGGGTTATCACAATCGATTATCCATACGAGGCAGGGTCAGGGTGCGAAATCAGAGATGGCTCGATATAGGTGTTGGCACGAGGCATCATGTACGAGATTATCACTGCTGAGTTGGTGGGGAACAAAAGGGCCTTTGACACCTCTCATCGCAGCCGCTTCTTTCCTCCCCTTGTCATATCCCTCCAGTTCATCATGAGTACCGTAGGAGGGTTTGATATGCCCCAGCCTTTCTCTCCACCTGCTGGTGGTCAGATCCAACCAGGTGCCATCACTTACACCACCTCAACTGGTCCTGATGGTCAAATGATCTACCATCCATTCAGGTGAGTCTCCAATACGGTCTGGTCTTTGGAATCAATTCACGAGCAATGTGCAGAGCTGTTCCTGCGCGGTAAGACTCATCGGGGCTGTTGTTCCAGATCGCCCATTGACATTCATTAGCTACCAAACGCCGCAAGGGGTAGTCCACGGCATCCAGTGGGTTCCTGCCGAGGCCACACAGATCCTCCCCGCCGGCGCTACGCCAGCGAATGCGGTAAATCGTACTTCTAGACCCACCTTTCGTCAAATTCATGTAATGTTTAGGAGTTCGCCGCCTCGTGGAACCGTGGTTACCTCTCCCGAGAGGACGAGAAGGCTCTCGAAAAATGGTATTTGCCTTTTGAAGCAACTCGGGTATCGTCTCACCCTATGCAGGCAGAAATCAGAAGAGAAACGCAGGAAGAAGGAAGAGAAAGACTCGATAAGGCGGCTCTCGAAGCAGTTCGATAAAGATATGCAAGAAGTCGAGCTCCGCGCCGCGCGCGATAGGGAAATCCAAACCAGAGAGCGCCGCCGCAGTTTCTATGGAGATGCACCTCCTCCAGGATACGGTGCCCCTGGATCTGCGGGTTATGGTGCTTACACTCACAGCCCCAGTGCCGCCAGCTCCGTAGAGCTTGATCGGAAGTTCACCGAGCTCGAGATCGAGAGGGACGTAAAGTATACCACTCGTCAGAGAAAGTATTCGACTAGTGGAGCGGATCGTGGCTCTCTTTACGGCCCCCCAGCAAGCAGCGTCTACTCGTCACCAGTAGCAACATATCAGAACCCTACTGGTTACCCAGCCGCGGGATCCAGCCCATACAATCGTGCTCCCTCCCCATTCCGCCAGCCGACTGCGTACTCTACTTCTCCAAACCCACGCCCTCAGGATGTTTCGTCTTACCCGGGTGGTCCAGACCCGATCGCTCGCGCGGCGTCGCCTTATGCTCGCCAAGAGCCAATTGCTAGGGCAGCTTCACCCTATGGCCGAACTGAGCCCATTGCGAGAGCAGCCTCGCCATACGGTCGTCCACCT